>JTDE01001022.1:0-32471 GCA_014338405.1 Paragonimus skrjabini miyazakii | reverse complement strand
TAACATGCAGGAATGGTACGCTAATCCGAGTCAATTAGGGTAGAACCGCTCACTCCAAATCCTGTGAAGCGTTCGTGTTTACACACCTAATTGCTGGGTGTACATTCCTGGTCAGCTAGACTATAGCTTTTCCAGTTTCAGATGTCTCCAGTCGCTCTCACGTATCTCGAGGTAAATTTGAGATGTCTGAAAGGGCGTTTCCGGGGCTACATTGCTAATATGCCCATGGATAGACTAACAGACATTGGATCGGTTGGCTCTTACTGAGTGGGAGGACACAGATTCGCCGGGAGCAGGGAGTAAACAAAGCTAGCGTGCCTGTTATCAGTCCCCATGGCTGACTGTAGCACAGGCCAACAGGTACGTGGTGGGCACTGAGCTCGTGGGTGTGTTCGTACGACGAAGAACGCACACAAACAGCAACATTGGCAAACCAGTCGTCTGCCCAGGGTGCCTCAGCCATCCATTCAGATCAGCATAGACTTCCATCCTCGTCGTCTCAGCGGCCGGTTAAGTTGGGCAAGCCCTGCCTCGGATGCTAGAAGGGTAGCTATTCCAGTAACAATCTGATGACTGTCATGGTAGCTGAAGCCAGAGCTAAATTACCCAGAGTTGGCGATCGATCGTGGCCTCCAAGCCTATGCGAATAGTGTCCGAGGTAGGTGGCAAACCACCGTAAATCAACTCTTGCTTTGGGTGATCTAGGCGTGACTCAGGCGAGACAAACCGCTCAATTTGAGTGATGTGAGGATCTACTGGCTACTATGAAATGAAGTGGATATACTGTGTGTACCCAGTAATTGGTTTATATTGTGGTTTGTTTGGGTTATTCTTTGTAAGTTATCGGTTGAAACATTTTCATATTTATTGAAACATTTCGATTGTCCACCATTATCCCAACCAGCCTCAATGTCGGAATGCGACTAGCCTGTTCTCAGTCGTACTGTTCTGTTAGCTCAGGTGTGGACTGCTGTAAGCGACATAAGTATTCTGTTAGGCAGAGAAGACTGCGGTATTTGAATTGACCAGTAAATAATCACACAAACTGAAGCTGCTGCTATGACTGTGTTGTACTGCTTGACATTGTCGTTACAAACAGAGGCTGAAAACTCACAGAGCTCATACAGTGTCGGCCCAGTAGCATATAAATGCAGTCGAAGCCGAGTCTAACTTCTTAACATCACTATGCTTCCATATTCCTGTAGTCTTCTTAAAAACTCGTGTGTCACCCGGTATTTTGGCTAACATTATGCCACCTGTATCATAGGTAGCATAGGCCGAATAGATATGATGCTTCGTTATGATAATTTTTATGCAGTGCACTTCTCTCAAAAGCGTTCTTATTGCTTATCACACATTGAATGATGAAAAATAAATAACGTTATCGGTAGCAGTTTCAACTTTACTGAGTCGGCTGAAGAGTTAATAAACAACGCGTCAATGTCAAGGCGTCTATTACCCAACTCGTAGACCGAATATTTAAGCAACTTTCTTATGTCGTTAAAACCATTTCTCGTGTGTTAACGTATCAAAAATGTACCGCATATCACCGCTCTTCCATGATTAATATAATCGATTGTGATTGGGAAAAAATCAAACTTCCTAGGATTGTAAGACTATGCTCCTAAAATAAGTGTTTGTATGCCAAGGTTGGTAATCTACGTGGACCTCAAAAGAACAAATCTGTGGTTGTATTCCTATATTTTCATCACATATCTGCAAGATTCATCATTTATTTGTAAATCTTTGCCTATCACTAGCTTGGGTTTCCACATTAGCACAAGTGACACTGTTGGGACTCGGTCCGAAGACAACACGGTCACAAACTAGGTCATATTTAAAGGGTTTGTGACCAATCGGTAAACAAGGACAGAAGTGGACCAGACGAAGATCCAGACAGTACAGCAATGTCCCAATTAAAGGACGAGTGTGTATGCGGGGTGCCAGAAATTGACACAAAGGTTGAGAACACACGTGAAGAGCGAAGTGGCACATGACCGTGCCAACTATGAAGGTCACTTCAAAGAGTAATGAATTAGGCCATTGCGAAGGTAAATAACACGGTATTTTCGGGGAATTGGGTTCTTCCCCGACAGACACATTAGTAAACTGCTCATTGTGCTTTAGATAGATAGTGTGTTGAAATAATATGTTTACTAACTGACCCCTGCGTCACGAGTACTAACGAAGCAACGAAGAAAAGTTATGGAATCGAAATTCTTGGTCATTTTGGGGATAGAAATTTTTCCTAGTGTTTTCAACTAAAGTCTCACTGTCATGATAACGGCTTATTTGGTTCCTTTTTTAATAAACAGTATGTTACTTACAAACTCCGTAGGTAGTAGTTAATATCAAATGTAACACGCCAAAAATATAATACCTTTCTGACTGTTCGTGTGATGCTTCATTTTTGGAGATTGAATGTATGTCTCGAAGAGGCCTTCTAAACGCCATAAGCCATATCAAATGGTACATAACAAGAGTTGTGGATTATTAGCCATTATCAAACTATCCTGAGCTCATTACCATATCATTCACAGGTTTCCTCCATCACAGTAAATTACCGCTGTTCTCCAGCGATTGTAAATGTACTCAGTCGCCTTTGGACTTGAATATGTCTAATCTCGTAGTAGCACAGTGAACTGAATCTGGCGTCTACTTAAGAAGTCTGCCAACTCTGTAAAACACTGTCGTGAAACTTGCCAGTCTCAGCTAGTGACGATTTTTATCTAATCTATTATGATGACCATTTGCGCTCAATTTACGTCACACTGTATTGGTTTTGCAATATGAACAAGCCTCTCTCCGAACATGATTCGCAATTCTTACCATTACTGTTGGCTCAACGAGAATGGCGATTGTGTTCGTGAATGATTTATTTACAGTAGGTCTGGAACTAGTACCTTATAATACGGTCGCTGAAGATGATAAACCTTATAAATTTTAAAATGTATCACTCTTACTTACCGAATTTCGTCAGCTCAACCATGCTGTGAGACCCCATCTGAGTGCATTGGCTGCCACCTGATAAGGCGGCTTATCAACCCGACCGAGCACTTACTGTGGACTTTCATTCTGCGCCTGCTCGGTGTCTAAATGCCTCCACGTGGATCACGTTCTCGTTCGGATCCCTGTTTAACCAACTCCTTAAAAAGCGAGCCCAAACAAAAAGGACTTGTATAGTGGGGTGCCAGATAAAGATTAAACAACTTAGTCACAACAACTACGATCGTAGCTAGTCAACTGCTACAATGATCATTTCTTCGCTTATCTAAGACCGAAGTGTCACGCTCTGTTTCTCTCAACAGGATATGGGCCGATGTCTTGGTCAGTATGTAGTCTTATTCAACTGTTCCGACCAGATGGATTTTCGTGGACTGGGTCGCATATTCAAAGGACTTGCCCAGTCTGGCGTCTGGGGTTGTTTCGATGAATTCAACCGTCTGGAAATGCCAGTGTTGTCAGTGGCAGCTCAGCAAATCGCTGTGATCCTACAAGCCAAACGGGATCTGAAATCGTCATTTGTATTCTCGGACGGAGAGTCGGTCACAGTCAACCCAGAGTTCGGGATTTTTATCACTACAGTGAGTGAGACTGTCTCTGAGATGTTAGTCCACACAATTATCAGTGTGTATTTCCCCCTTTCGAAACCTATGTATCTCATCGACCATTCAACTTCAAAACCACTGGTTTCGTAGTCGTTCATGTAAACTCTGTTCTTTGAAATATAATTATGCGCCGAGTTATTGTGGGCGTACTTGAAATGACAGCCAGAAATATACTGACCTGTGTGTTCTGTCGTAATTACACAGTCATTCTCAACTAAATTGTACACAATTCAACTGGTAACCATTAAGATTGAAACCAAATAAAAAACGGGAACCCTCACCATCTCATTCTTACAGAAAATGGACATCACTGATAGTGTATCAGACCAACAAAATGCATTCCGGTTATCCGCATTTTCATGCCATATATCCTGGATCTGCACATCACAATATAGTCGGAAAAGTTGCTCACCAAAAATGCTATCAACTATAGTGTCATAGCGTCATATTACTGAGCAAACATTTTAACTGCTTACTGGATGTCTTTGATTCTCATCGGATATTCAATATACAAGAGATTCATTGGTTAGTGCAACTGATCTGTCTTTTGAAAGGTTATCTGACTGAATTACGTGTTTGACAGTGACACTCCTGGCCATTATCGTAACATTCTGAGCAAAAGTCAGATGAACACACCCTGAGAAGGGTTGGCCAATCGTCAAGCCGAATTGCTCACTCGTTTATCAGACGCGGAGATTGACGTCTTGTACACCAAATCCCTGGAGTACAAACCCGGTAGAAAAATCTCGAGTCCGAACCAAAGAGCTTACTAAACGGGCACGTCTCCTAACTGAGTGAGCGAACGGGCACAACACAACCCTGTGACCACAACCAGACTAGCTGGCACGGGGGTGGACGCGCATTTCCCATCTGATCAATTGGACCCATCGACGCAACGTTTTGAACACCACGGCCTGCTGACGGTAACATCCGGCTGTTCATACACGTCTCTGTAATCGCTTCAGTCCTTGAATGGAAATGCGGGATTGGGAACTAGCCTGCGCTATGTGAATCAAAGTACAAATACCATATTTCACTAACGGATTGTGTTATCACGATAGTTTTCTCACCAAACGCTGAATAGGAAAAAGCTGCCTTTATGAACGGAACAGATTTACAAATTACTAGGAGATTGATCAAAACCTAACTGTTTTTCCATAGAACCTGAGGCACGTCATGGTTTATCACGCCATCTCTGGACTCTCACATGACATTTTGTAGCCATGTTACCAAAACCATAGGCATCGCCTGGCCTCTCCCAATTTTATGGCCTCGTCAATGAGCCGTGCAGTTCCACGTACTGTCAACGTTCTATATGATCATATTACTGGTGTCGTGATGAGGGCAACTTGTTGAGTTATCGAGGTCGGTGTGGGCAGCTTGTTCGAAAATGTCCAGATTGGAGTGATTTGTTATCTGGAAACCGATATGTGTCCGTTTACTTTGGGCCGACATTCGCATCACACAGGTTTGTGTTGGTGATTGCGAACTAGGATAACATGTTGATACATGTGAGTACTGGTCGAACTGGATGGGGCGGGGTGAGAGGCTTAACGTACTCCTTACAAGTATCGTGTTTGTTTGCAAACTGACTTCTCTAAGACTGTACAGATTATAACTATAGATGCTACTGATGACGGTTTGGAATATATACTTTCATTTCACCAAAGGTACGTCAGACTTGTGAGCTCTGAGGTGATTATTTAGTTCTGTGTGTTTGTCTGACTGACTTTTCTTGTATTGAGCTGTGTTGGACCTGTTCAGTTCAGTTTACCGAACAACAACCGCATGCAGCTTAGTCTGGGCGAATTATCGTGCTGGAATTCACTGATGTACGCTCATCGATGCCGTTTACAGACTCTCAGAAGCCATTTGTAAATTCCGTGCAATAATTACTCGGTCTTCACCCTAGATATTGCGTCTGGTTAATGCGTATCTCCAAATGATGACTTAATGCGTCGTGTACCAAAGTATCTAGTTTATTGTATATCACTATACATGAACCAAAATCGCACCATGCTGAGGCAGTAGTCTACGAAGTATGCGAATCTGCCAATTAACACTACAGATCTCCTGTTCTGGTGACCAGCCGACAGTACCGTCACGTAAAGGTTAAAAAAAATGAAGATGGCATTAACATTTTAGGCTAAAAATGTTCCCCGTTGTTTTGCTTACACAAAAGCATTTTCCTTAGGCGTGTTGACAACACACATTGCAAAGTAGTCTCATAGATTGTATTGCATTCCAAGATTATGGCCATTCTGAGCTCCTCCATTGTTTGTCGCCATTCTTGGTAGACTCTGCGATTGAGATATTCCTGAAGAAAAAATGCAGTAGAGTGATATTTGGCGACCGTGAAGGTCATTCCCTTAGTCCATTGCTACCGCATGTCTCTTCCAGATATTCTCGTACACTTAGTACATAGTATAGTGGTGAGTCATCCTGGTGAAACCAAAGGTATTCAAGTACTTCTTATTGTTCCAACGGTGATACAACATTCTGATGCAACACATGAAAACAAGAATGTCTTAGTTTGTAAACGATTGTGCGAATAAACGTTTTACCTGTAACGCTTTTATCAAACTAGAAAGATCCGATGATCCGTGTTACAGTATAAGCTTTGGGTTGTGTTGGCGTCTGATTAGAGCATACCGATAGGGTCTACTGATATGCTAAAGATGGGGTACTCGCACAAATCCATTGACACAGAATATTACGCCGTCGGTAAATACAATAGAATATAACTATCATTTTCCCAGTAAATGCCAAATGCAAAATGAGTCACGTTCGATTGTATCGGATAACAGAGGCTCCCATAATTGGGCCTTCTGGTATGGAACAATGAATTGTAATCCGTGTTGTCTGTGATACCATCCTGCGTGAACAGTATTGGCGCGAAAGTTACTTATAATCAAAGGATAATAACGCTAATAGATAATTCAATAAAATAAAATGCACAATAACGTCTATATATATATATATATATATATATATATATATATATATATATATATATATATATATATATATATAATGCATAGATATCAGTGCACCACATATAAGCAAATAACAAACTAGATAACAGTTTTTGAACTTATCCTGATAGCACTGTAGAAATGATTCCAGTGAATCATTGATTGAACAAGTGGAAGAATGCAGCGTGTGACAGAGAGGTCGGTCAATGTGGGCGTAGTCCTTGACGTGTAGTTCCTTTGCTGGGTGAAGCTGTACAAATCTCGGTGATGAAATTCTCTTGGTGTGACTGTGTATCGTTTAGCTCGCGTCACTGAGTCGGGGCACGATATGTTGTACCATTCCCGTTTCAAACCTCTCCTAAGGTGAAAAAGTGTAAGAGAGCCTGATGGCTTCTTGGTTTGACAGTGTTCGCGACCGATGACAGTTCCAAATCATGAGCGGGATAATGTGTGTATGTGTGGGATGCGAGCCGTTACGCTTCCTTCCCCTCGTAGGCTGAAATCAATCAGCCGTTTTCAAGCCCACGAAGAAAAGGATGTGTGACAGCTAATGAACCTAATTCACATATCTTCCTTCAACTGTGGTGAATGTGATTCCGTGGTGTAGTGGATAAGTGCCAGAACTAGTTCACGGATCGTGGGTTCGATTCTCCAGAGTGCATGATGTTGCTGAGATTCAGCTAGGTTGGAACAGTCGTTCATCATTTCACAAGTGGTTACTGGGATCAACTGTTTGCAACTTCTTTACGACTTGAGTGCATCCACCAAATATTTAGGCCACTATTCGCCCCCGCGATAGTCGAACCAGCCTTTCGTCTACGCTTGAGAACGGTGGTTTCAACTGTTATGTCGTCGTTGGAGGATGCACAATAATTTGTTTGTAACAGCAGTCGGTATGACTGAATCGGACAATCACTGTTCTCTGCCGATTAACACCAATTAAATTCACGATCACTTGGGCGTATCGAGGATAGTGTCTACACGCAACCACATATACATGTCCGATCGGCAACCGAATAGAGCCTAAACGGCATGAGATGTACGCTGGCACCGGTGGTTCTCGACGGCGGCTTATCGTGTCAGTCTATTGTTGACCTGCATGCTGAGGTCCCGATATCGACTACCAAATACATGGTTGGGTGTTCGAGCTCCGGTTATGTCAACAGCTCTTGACTACATTTGTTCACCTTGACTCATAGACACATACCACACTGCCACATGGCAGATACGCTGAAAACTTAATTTTAACTAATGTTACATGACCTCGGGTTATCGGTTTAAAGTTTGTCGATATGTAGCCAGTCCCAGTTGTTGTTGCTTAGCGAAAGCCGTTCTGCCCGTGGAGCGGACGCTTCTTAATAATACATGAGATTGCTTTCGAATTCAGCACATCTCAACTATGTGTAATCGCAGTTTGAACAGTTTTCTTTCATTTTGTTAAGACAGAATCCAGGCTATGCTGGTCGAAAACGTCTGCCGGAGAATTTGAAAGTCAGCTTTCGTATGGTCGCCATGATGGTGCCGGATCGTCAGATGATTATACGCGTGAAACTTGCAGCCTGCGGTTTTGTGAATAACATGAGTTTGGCACGCAAATTCCATTGTCTCAACCAACTGTGTGAAGAGCAATTGACCAAACAAGTGAGTCATGTTTAAATCCTGTTTTGATGACCGTGGTGACATAAACAGTATAGGCTAATAGTCAGATGAATCTGAGCAAAGACAAAGTCAAGCACACAGAAACTACTATAGCAGCAGCTGTGCCAACAAAAACACCACGTGTAATGTCCTTGCTAATGATACTAACAGGATTGGTGGAATACTGCAAACTCTTTACACAATAAAATATGCACGTATACCATTAGGTTTTATAACTGGAGAAAACCGATTAGTATCTTTTTCAGTGGGCGTCTATGTTTCGGGCACAATGAAAATACTTTATATGTCAAATATATTCATTTTAGAACATTATAAACTTTAGTAATACGTTCAAGTAAGTCAGGACTAGTATATGCTTTTGTAGTGGGCGAGTGGGTATGCACTAGATCCTTGTCCACTAACAGTTTGAAACACCTTTCTTGGAGAATAATCGAAGTGTAGTCCCAATAAACATTGAACTAAAAGAATGCGGTAAGATGTAGACACAAACCGTATATTTCCAGAAATGTTTAGAAATATGATAAGTAGTTAGCTGTAGCCTGGTCTGGGACCAACGACGGTAATCAAGAGAAGAAAGGAAAAGAAACACTGGGTGGACTGCAGCCCACTCGGCGGCATTCAGAAACACGTCAAGTGGAAAATGCGTAGAACCTTCCAGTGCGTTAAACAACGTTCGAAAAAGTCCAAGTCAAACGACCTTGAAGAATCGAAAAACAGATGAGTCGTTAAGACAATGGTACACATTCGCCGCGCGCACAATTGAAGAAAGTGACACTGAGTTCGTATCAAGCCTCCTATTACAGACGTACACAGAATCATACGTACATAACAGCCAAGCAAAGAAACACGGTTGTAGCCAGGATCTTTGAAGAAGTCACACGATTATTCGTCACTACACCTTCGTCTGGTTCGGGAGTAATTAACCATTTTCATTAATCAATTCAACCACGGGAGTGCTGCGGACTATTGGGAAACTGACAATGTTTTTTGATCCCATCTCCCTGGTTCCTCAACTCGGCTTCAATAACCCGACTGAAACATTTGACGATGCTAACAGCTCGGTGATATTTCAGTCAACCAAGCCAAGACGTGCAGTCAGGATTAAAAACAGCTGTAAAAGCTGACTCATTGCGACCGACTTCCGGTCAGTTTCCTGGTGTGATAATGTAACGGGGTATTTCCAGTGCTCGAAAGCAAAAGGCCATGTATAAAAGGTGCGCTTTGGTTGTGAAGAAAGTTCAGATAGCTGGTACGTTATTCGCTCGAAACTGTTCGGAACCAATTTCACTTCAACTTCAGCTGAATTCGAGCCAGCGACAGAATCTTCAACTCTGTCGCACTGCTTATCAGTAAAAATAGTTCAGTGCTTAACATTGACATTGGTGATGTCTAATGTGAATTTTTTGAGAAATCCTGTCTGGGCAATTAATCTCCTGGATCATTTGGCGCACTCCATATTACACAGAGGTTTGGGTGGGTAGCTAAGTCCAAATGTGAAATTTGAGAGCAGTCGATATGACTTCGCAGTTCAGCTGGTAGAGCGCCTTACGCATCTAGGCTCACCGTTTCTACTGTTGGGTGAAATCCAGTCAAAGCCCAGATTTTTTTACAGTCGGGTCTCCTCTAAACTTTCAAACCTACCACAACACTTATAAATGTTGTTGCGTGTTGCTTCATGCGAATTTTTTTCCGCACGACTGTATAACGGTGAAACGTATGAATGATTATTTCAAAATTGAACACCACCCACACTTAATCGCAGCCTTCGCATTCAGATAAGCCTTTCGGCTAGCCCACTTCGAAAGGAAGCACTAGACTCGAGTTTCGCTTTTATTAGAACGCACCAGTAGTGCATATCCTTGTCCGGATCGGATTTTACACTCTGACCCTCGTTCTTGTGAGACTAGCGTGTTAACCACCACGCCAGCAACCTCACAATAGGCATGACCGAATATTCAAATCCAAACGCTAAACCACAACCTCGAGTCTAGTGCTTCCTTTCAAAGTGGGCTAGCCGAAAGGCTTATCTGAATACAAAGGCTGCGATCAAGTGTGGGTGGTGTTCAATTTTGAAATAACCTAAATCCCCGAACCTTCACTACTGATATCTATGATTACTTTAATCCCCGTTTATGTCCTTTAACCCGAGTTTAGTTTGTTTCCCATTTTCATTGAGGCAATGTACTGTTTTGTATTTGGTGCCAAACACAATCTTTTTTCAGTATCGGATACTTCAGTTCGGATAGTAAAATACTGCCTCCAAAAACGGCTTCGTTATTATTTTCCACATCTGACAGATAAGCAACAGGACAGAGATTTGCAGTGGTGACAATTTGGCTGTGATCCTGAGTGGATCGTGGATTTCCTGAGGCAATAAGAAAATTTCGGTGTCCAGCCAGGGTGGTCGTAGTTATTATACCCTGAAAGCTCGATTTTACCGGTGTGAAAAGATTCTGATGATATTGAACGCGACGTTTTGGGTTAACTAACCTCGAAGTCCAACCCGTAAATTCCATTGCTAGTTTAGATGAACCGGCACACTGCTAAGAGTTATGGACAGAAATAACGAAGCATGAAATCACAAATCTGGTTTCTTGGTCCGCATTTTGTTTAGAACCCTAAATGTCCTTTTTATTTGTGTGCAAGAAACTGCTGTGACATTAATTATTCGAAGCACAACCAACATGGCTACCTAGCAAAAGTTTTCGATGAGAGTTAGGGGTAATCGCACTTGTCAAGTGAACGTATTTTTAACGAAAATCAACTTGTTAAATTATCCTTAAATTTTCAACCGTTTCTCCAACATGTGCTCATCGTCCACTCAGGTTCACTACGATTTCGGCCTCCGAAACGTGCTCACTGTGTTGCGAACTTTGGGCGCCTACCGCCGCGCGCACAAGACCGATCCAGAAGAACAAGTGGTGATGCGTGTATTAAGAGACATGAATTTAAGTAAACTGGTCGATCAAGATGAACCACTGTTTCTTTCTATGCTGGACGACCTGTTTCCTGGCGAGACATCTTTTAGAGATGAGACGGAAACCACACTCTATGGAGTCTTACACAACCAGACCGTCCAATTGGGTCTCATTCCGCACAAACCATGGCTAACAAAGGTGCAGAATGTAAGTCATGTTCGGAGGAGAAAATGAGCAAGATAATCGGGTGTGCACTTAGATGACAGTCATGTGGATAATTTGATAAAGTTACACCATTTTGGTTTTGTATATAAGTTATTATCAATAAACTAGGGGTAGCTCACTACAAGAAAGATATGAAAATCTGAATTCTGAGTGCTTCCGTTATTCAAATATGCCCACTTGACTAATTAACATACGAAAATGTGTCAGATTCTAACTGTCTCTGTCTCTGACTAGTATCGTACTGTCACCTGTGAAGACCGGACGCTTAGCGATTGTTACGAACGAGAGATTACAGTACACGACAACGAGTGGGAATTTTCTTGAGTACAAACACTCCAGATCCACGAGTTAATCTTTATGTACCCGAGAGAGTGAGGTGTTCGCTGAGGGAATAAGATGTGTAAGGTTTGTAAATTAGTACAAAAAGAACGACTCATTAAAATCTTCTGTACTGCTGTTATTAAAATCGTAATACAAAATGAGAATAGCATATGCTGCGGTGGTATTCATATCTCTCTGAGATGTAGGTAATATGGTCGTATGCGTTATTGTTGTATATTTGAGTTGTCCAAATTCTCACTGTTATCTGGGGGCACGTGTGTGTGTGTATGCTGACGAAGCTGTATCACAGGGTTACAGCTTCGGTTCAGCCAAGGAAGGTTTGCAAGTGTCGAAGACTGAACAGACTGGTCGTTACGCCGAGGTGAGCTGGCTTCAGGTATCGTTACAGAGAGCCAACTGGAAATACCTTTACGTTTCAAAGATACAAAGCAAGTCACATGAGTAAGCGTGTGGAGGTTAGAACAATATTCTGCACGCCACGGTATGAGAATGACACTGACCTCTGGAACGCAGTTATCAGAGCTCTCGTTAGCAATAAGTGCTCCTGCTGCAGTTTCGTTAACATTAACATCTACTATAGCATCACTTAGCCATCCAGATGCGGCTGTTGTAATGATCGACGAAGGAAATGAACTAGTCGCAGATGCAATGTGCTTATTGCTGCCACCAGATCGACAGACGTTTTCACAAGTGGCCTATTTTACAGCAGGCAATAATCAAGGCATCATTCTTAGGGCATTGATGTCTTGGATAACTTCTGTGCCTCAAGAAAAACCACGCAGAGTTAGCGGCACCAGGTACCGGATGCTCATATGAACAAGCCGTAGAATTATCTAGAAAATCCGTGCCACACTGATTAGACACGATTGAACTCCGGAGCTACTGGGTTAATTTTCCTGTCATTTCAAGTGATGTGGTTCGACCGGTAGCTCTCTCTAGATCCAAAATTTTCTGTTCCAGAATGTTACAACAGATAGGATTTGGAATCGGCCCACATACAAATGCATTGTGTAGGACACCATCATTCTTTTGTTGAGCACTGAGGGTTTCAAAATTTCAGTCTTTTGTTGAACTTCATAACTTTCGAAGATGCTGATCAGTCCACTTTGCAAAATGTTATCCGCATGTTGCAACAGATGGCAAACAATTACCTTGTTTTTGAGACAAATGTGAATCACTGCAATGACAAAATCAACAGCGTAATGGACTGAGCACCAGGCAATGTGTTTTGAGATCGAGTATGGAACCTAATTAAATGACAAATTCCACTCGTCCAGATGATGAATAGTGATGGGTGAAGGAAGTTAGCAAACTTCCGATTTCAGTGATTTCGTGCATCAGCAGCTTCCGCTGAACTCGGATCAATTTCAAAACGTTTCAGTAGTAGAAATCGATCCATATTTGATTATTTCTCGGATGAATATATTGTCAACTCTCATTACTTTTGGCTCACGGGTTAATATAGGTGCATTTCTTTTTAAAGCTTTGGTCCCAAATTTTCTTCACTTTTCCTAATGTAATAGAAACGTTTGTTCGTTGAAAACCCGTTGAAATCGAGTGTAGAGTTTGAAACCAACAAAACGGGGAACTGTTTCACTTCTTAAAGGACGAACCTAGCCAAAATTTAGCATACCATAAACTTCCCGATACTCATCTCAAACGAAAAACGTATGCGACGAAATTAGATTAAGTTCGTACAGAATGGACTCACGCTGATGAATGTCACATACATCCTAGAGACATTTGAGTTTGACATTCCGGCAGCGTTTACTCGTTCATAAGATGCAACTTTTGTCAGCAGCATGAACTGAGAGGCCTGTCAACAAATCCGCTGGCTGAAAGTGTGACTCGACCTTTAACAACCCAAGAATCCAACGTACATTATCTTGATAACTTGTCGAGTGGACATCTCTTGAACGACTGCCCCTCAACTTTCACAAATGAAAGCTATACTGTGGTACGATTAGCAGAAGTTGATGTCCCCATTTCTTGTCACTCGAATCTTAGTGCTCATCTAATCCAGATAAAGCAGTCGAATCAAGTGAGTCTCGTTTTGTGACAGAGCACACGTGAATGAATCTTCGTCTATGTCCCAAACAGGTCCGGTTTCATAGCCATCCAGTGAAAAGTGAAAATCACGGATATGCCTACTCTCTCCGCTCTATGGCGAAACATTTTCAGCGACCCGTGGTGACAGTATGGTGTGATCTATACGTACAAAATATCCGCTGAGTTTCTATTTTAATTCGACAGGGAAATTCCGGAAAACTGAAGAGTGAACGTAGTGAAGGGGAATTGCTGCACGGAATTACTACCCTCGCAAAAATTTAGTTAATGCCACCAGGTAAACTTACTTAGGTATCACAAGCAATAAGAATTCTTTCTTTCTTGGCCATGTACGCGATTGTTACGAATATATGAAATACCTTTTACCATAACAGAAGTGAATAAAACTTCGACCAAGTTTTCTCGTCAGTTTCCACTGCAGAAATTTACTGTTTATTTAGCGCGTTTCAGTATTGTTCCTACTTGAATGCCTTTATTTTGTATGCGTTTTACTGAACTGGTAGCGGCTTTGCTTGTTTGCAGTTATCAGAATTCACACCTTTTGATAAAGCTTTCAATCTCGCCACTTAATAAATATTCGTGCATTAAATTGTTTTCATCCAAGCTCTACGACATGCAACGTGTTCGGCATGGTGTGATGATTCTGGGGCCGCCGGGCAGCGGAAAGAGTAAAGGTATCGCAGTGCTCCTGAAAACCCTCACGGAACGTGGTGAACCGCATCGTGAATTGCGTATGAACCCCAAAGCAGTCACCACCGCCGAAATGTTTGGACATCTGAACGCACCCACACACGACTGGATTGACGGTATTTTTACCACCCTCTGGCGCCGCACGATGCGTCTTAAGTCACATGAGCATTGTTGGATTGTTCTAGATGGTCCTGTGGATGCAATTTGGATTGAAAACCTTAACTCCGTTCTCGACGATAACAAAACCCTCACTCTGGCCAACGGAGATCGAATTCCTATGGTACCTAATTGTAAGGTCGTATTTGAGGTGGATAGTGTCGACAATGCTTCTCCTGCAACCATTTCTCGAAATGGTATGGTCTATATCAGCAGTGCTTCCTTACCATGGTCACCAGTATTTGAGGTAGGTGGGGAAAAAATCCGATTTTAGCGTGAATATCATTTAAGAGTTGTACCTTCATCACAGCCTACATATTCGAATATGCACTCGTTTTCTGGCCATCCGACAGGGCTATTAGTTAAAGTGATTTCCAGAGATGCATACATCCAGTAACCCTTGGCTAACTGAGGTGCTTCTGCTGCGGTTTGTCTTTGGCAATTGCTGTGAGGTGATCGATCATTTACTTGACATATCTGTCTTGCAATCCAGCCCGCCAAACGTTTTCTCTTTCCGTTACAGTACGCGAGCAACAGTTAGCGGCGGTACCCACCTGTTCTCATAGGAATAGCCATTTCAGTCACAGATTTAGATCCACAAAGGTGAACTACTGTAGGTCAGGTTTATCTCCTGGTCTTGAGCACTTGCGACTCATAGATGTGATGACTACAAGTTACAAGTTAGATGGTGACAAGTGGGGCTCAGTGGTGTGAGTTATGTCGTCGTTTGGTCGTGGTGTCTGTGAAGTAATTGGGCGTAATGACGCGGGACTGTTCGGAAGCCGTACTAATGACATCACCTTGTCTACCGCTGTCGTCGCCAATCAGCTTTTTGTCTGCATGCTATTAGGGTGCATGTAATATGCAAGAGAATGAGGCTGGGTTTTTTCCCCAGTTTCAAACCATTCCTTTACTTAATATTACTTTCTTGTAGTAGTTACTGTCTTCCGTTCGTTTCTACTCAAACAGTTCACGTTCCGCCGAATTTCTTTTCTAATGGTGCAACACAGATCTAGGTATACATAACCTTTTGTGTTTTCCCCAACCAACACATTTGTACTGACTCCAGTAGGTTTGTACACACGGAAGCCTGGGTTTTCAATATACAGGAAGCCATGGATCGTATAAATTTGTTAGTCAAAAACTCGTGCACAGAGGCACAGAGGAGTGAACCTGGCAAACGATCACGGTTAGAAAGTGAACACAACATTGTGACCGAAATAACGGTCACGCTTCAATGAAAAGGGTGATACTTTGGCTGGTAGAATACATGAGGTTTACAAGTAGGATACTCGTTTCCTCAGTCCATTGCTTTTACACCGACTATGGTTCAATCGGACAATTTCTGCTGCACTCACACACAGTTAAAGGTTAATGAGCTGTCTCGTGTTCTCAATCCTAACACAGTGTTCATACGGGTTGGACAAACATGAAGTATAGCTTCCAGTATACTGAAAAGTTTGGAAAAACTGGTAAACGTCCCTTAGGTCCGCAAAACTGTGTGAAATATGGAAAGTTATTATATAAATATTACATTTTCCTGACCGACAGCGTTGGTTTTGAAAGTTTCGATCATAAGAGTGAGAAACACAGAACTGGTGAATCACTACACCAATTCACCAAATACTATATCTTTCTTATAAACCACGTTACCAAAATGATCGTCGTCGAAAATCGAATTAAAGAGCTTGATTGAATGATGGTCAGTCAACAGGACAAAAGATCATGAGAGTAGTGATATCGTTACAGTTCTTATCACCAACAGACTACTCTCATATGAATCGATTGTTGGAAGTAGGAAATCAAGGATGAAGAAAGAACAGATGTTCTTACCACACAAACTCCGACCACACTTTCATGAGGCAACCTTATTGACCACAACACCACTCACCTCACATTAGGTACGACTGAGTTAGTATATGCGAACGCTCAGTCACAATCGCTTTCCAGTAATGCCCAGATTGTCTGATAGTTTTGTGAGGAGATACAGTAACTGTCCTATTAACTCCAATTGATGACTACAATTGGAGAGAGGAAAGAAAAGAGGGGGAGAAGTCGAATGAAGAAAGGCGGGTTGAAAATAGCTGTAGAAGGAAGCAGGAATTGAAAAAAAGACGGGAAAACGCTGAAGCTGATCCTACTCCATTTGAAAAGCAGAAAAGCCTTATATCCTCAATCTTACGGCGAAGTCAAATACGCTGCTTCAATGAACACAACAGAAAAGGTCAGTTTGATTAGCTAAGTTAGAGAAAAACACAAATTTGGAGGCTGTGGCAAATTTTAAATAGTTTCCGAATACACTTATTCCTGTCATAGTTTTCCTTCTGTCTTTGTTGGCCCGATTAAAATTAAACTCTTGATTAGGTTTCTATGCTGTTCTACAAAAATCTATAGTTGATTGAGGTAGTGCTGAAAATGTGGTCAACTTGTATGACCTACAACGGCTAACGTATATTTTTGGAGTCTACCAGTAACTAAAATTTAAATGGTTTAAATGTTTGCAAGCTGCTTTCCAAGTCGCTTAGTTATTAACTCCCAGATTCAGATAGTGTACGAACTTTTACTAAGATGTTGCGTAACGCGTAACGACAAACCACTGATCCAAAATTTCAAAAACAAGATTGAATCGCAGTATCACAGTACTGTTAACCAGATTAGCAAAATTTGATCCGTACGTAACCTCAATACTTTCAACCGTCAAATCGTTTCCCGAAAAATGAATTAGAAGTTGGTTAAAAATTCCCGGTGTAGTCATCAGAAAACAACAGTGTAGCGAACAAGCTCGTTTTCGGCTATTCATCATCAGGCTAATTACATAACAATTTATATAGAACAGAGGTGTCAGGGCGAAACGAACAAAAACAGGTAGCAAGTTTGAGTGAGGTCAGACACGTCATCGGCACACATGGAGACAACGTTTTGATAGGATTACGTCACCATTATGACGCAACTGAGACCATGACGGTTTGATCGGTCGTTATATACTTAGCCTGATGATGAATAACCGAAAACGAGCTTGTTCGCCACAATATTGTTCTCTGAACTAGAAATTATTGCTGAACAGGTTAAAGATGAATCATACTCACGAAGTATAATGCCCATTTTAAGTACGTTTTGTTTGTTTGTTTGAGGGACCAGCAAATGATGATGCATTTACCATCTAGTCAACAACAATCAACAGACGGTGTGAAACAAAAACAACTGAGTCATATTCGTAATAACCATCAAAAACAGATGAGGTAAAATTTGCACAGGTATATAGTTGAGTAGGTTAGTTGCTAGGTCGGATTTTGACAGGCTTGAACTTGAAAAATCGATACACGCAGAGCATTCTCAAAAACTATGCTTATTGAGAGAATTTACGTTGTCAAAACATGTGGAAAAAGGAGTAAGCTTACTTTATCTCGTATACAGAGTGTACGGTTGGCGGAATATTTGAAAATATATCTATTCACTGGTCTTCAGGCGTGGATGCAAACGCAAACAAAGTGCGTTCGTGACGCGATTGGCTCACTTGTGGAAAATCTATTTCCATCTCTAATGAAATTCCTCGAAATAGAATCAGCCAACCGCATGGTCTACCTGGAGGCATTCTACATTCGCCAGTTTTGTGATCTGTTCTCCGGCATGGTAGATGAGCACGCAGACAACGCGAAACTGGTGAATATGGCTGTGTTCTGCCTGATTTGGTCATGTGGTTGCCTACTGGACGTGGATGAACGAATCAAGATGGACCACTACTTGCGTAAGATCGGCCCTAGGACGGCTCTGCCAGTTGGAGAAAATCATCAGTCAAGTGTGTTCGATTTTCGGGTGAACGAACTAGGTGAGCACTATGAATGGTTATCCGTGTTGTCTGTGATACTATTCTGCGTGGACAGTATTGGCGCCAAATTTATATTCAAAAGATAATGACGCCAATAGAATACATATATTTATATATATAGACATATCATCAAATAACATATTAAATAACAGTGTTTGGACTTATCGAAATCCTGATAGTACTTTAGAAGTGATTGAATAAGTGGAAGCTTGTAGGGTGTGACGAGGAGATCGATCGATGTGAGCGTAATCCTTGACTTGTAATTCCTTTGCTGTGTAATTGTACAAGCCTCGGAGACAAAATCTTCTCTGTGTGACCGTGTAACGTTTAGCTCGCGTCACTGAGTCCGGGCACGATGTGTTGTGCCATTCCAGTTTCAAGTCTCTCGTAACGTGAACACGTGATAGCCTTTTTGTTTGACAGTGTTCGTGACCAATCAGTCCCAAACCGTGAGCGGGATAAAGTGTGCATGTAGGGGATGCGAAACGGGATGGTACATACATCAGGTATGTCGGATGAGCTGGACTTGGGTCGGGTGCACAATGAATGAACACGGCTGCTTATCGAGGTCACGTTACGGTTCGGAATGTAGGATAAAAGGTCACATGACGTCGAACCTCGTAGCGGTGTCAAATACGACGTATGAACGTGGTTATTAATGCAGGCATAGACAAACTTGTGTCAAAAATGCGTTAGTTGTAAATGTCCTGTCAAGAGTACACCTATAATAGCGATCAGGGAATAGTGCAAGATATTTCCCCAAAACATCTTTACGCACGTGCTAGGCGTTATCAGCGTTCGCACATTAAGGCATTTGTATACTTAACCTGCATGATTGTAAATATGCGGTGTAATGAGCAGTTATGGTTGCAGGGATCACACTGGCAAACATGCCCCTTGAATGTTTCATTGTGTGGTCGGCAGTACTGGGAATTTTCCACTGACTCCAACTCGCTCAGGCAAATATCGGCTCCAGATTCGCTCGCTGTTTAGATGTTTGCAGGAGGTACAACACAAATCGGTGTTCGGCACACTCGCCGTCTGGGATGGTGATATTCATTTACTCGGGCACATGGTTTCATTATCGTTTACCTTGACAACAAGTGATAGCAGCCCACTCCTGGGAGAAATGACTCAGCTGCAGCATTGAATTCCAATAGATAATCAGAAGACAGTAATCTATGACGGAGTTTGCCACCCCAGTCATTTTCCATCAGGTGTTGAAACGCCGCGTTCAAAAGAGATAACACAACTTGGAAGAAGTATTAACAAAATATACGGATAATCTGACAACTGAGATACTATTTTTATGTTCAGCTGGACCGCTTTTTTGGGCACAATGTTCCCTTCGATTGTATTTAAACGTCTGACAAATGAGTTTGAGCTGGTGAAACATCATGCTGTGTAATCCCCAGTAGAGTTATACATCAGCAGGAGCTACTGATGTACTGCTGTTGATGATTGTGACGTTTTCTTCTAGGATACTCAACGTCACTGTTGGGGTGAGCGGCGGCCCGAGCCACAGTACCTTTGGTCATGCTCATGGCTGTTATGATGATGATGATGATGATGATGATGATGATGATAATTGCGCCCTCGTGACAATAGCGCTAGTTAGAATGTTATTTACACAGAAAAAAGGAGTAAACAATTTTGAAAATACTATTGTACAATTTTGTGTCTGCAAAAATGTAGCCAGGATAGCTCGTCACAATTCCGCCTTCACGCTAGCACAGCCTTGTGTAGTGAGGACGCGCGATCGCATTGTACTTACACTACAACTCAGTAGTGAAGCAGGGACATGTATTTGGATATTGAAGTAACAGCGTGAAAATATAAGGAAAAACACTGGAGTACACGTTGGCATGAAATGGTTTTCGGTACATACAGTAACTGGGCGTTGGCGTCCGTTGCAACCGTCACTTCCCTGGATCAATGCTGTGTGCAAATGAGTATTTGTTTGTTGTGGTGTTGAATCGTATACTCCATGTACTGATTTTCTGAGTGATCAATCCTTGCGCCGTCCATGTTCTTGGTTCACGACACTTGTATCTACGACTCTTGGAGCCCAGCAGTCAGGCTGTGAGTACTGGTCCTGATTAATATCTTTACTCAGAACCACTGTGGTAAAAACATCAAGTTAGGCATTCGCGTAATTAAACTGTGTGAAAAAAACAATATAAGCTTACATTAATGGAGATCAACCACTGAGATAAATGGAATACACGAGATCAGTGGCTAACTGTAGTTGGCGTGCTAGGCACCACCAGTTCATATTAACAGACATTGACCGTTTGACCACCCAAGTGTGCTTGTAATACTGTGCTCTGAATATCCTGATATCTACTGTTTGACTGTTTGACTGAACTGAATGAAATCTTGGTGCTTCGTTTTTACTGGGACCGGAATAATTAAATCTACATAACAGTACTTGCAAAAAATTCATCACTTTGGATTCTTCATTACTGTTAGGAAAACAGCGTGTTAATTTATTGGATTGAAACACGTATTCAAACATTTCCCTCCATTTTGCTCTTAAACTTTTCAGTTAACTTTTATGTTGTACGAAAACCATTCCATTGAAACATTTTATTTTAACCGTAGTCATGTTATTTTCCCTACTTACACAGTTTTGCATATTGTTCTGGTCCAGGAAAATTCCGACGACTGGTTTTCGACGTCCAGTTGAGAAAACTGATTGAGTCATTGGTAAAAGAGAAAGCTCCGTTTTAACGCAAAATCTCCAATTCAGACGTTTCTGATAGACAAATTAAATGATTGTGAATTCCAGAACAGAGTTGTCCGGATTCTTAAGCGGACTTCGTAATTAGATCGTTTGTATTTTAGTTGACTACACTGTATGGTTGCCTGCTGTATAAAGCATGTTGGCCCAGCATTTTATCAACTACGATAGACGTGATGTGTTCAAATCCTACAGCCTCACGTTTTAGTGCTTCACGAGTTGTGCTACTACCCATGCAGACATGGGGGTGCGCCTTTTAAGAGTAGATAAAATTTATCCATTGAACAATATACACTTCGTCATAGCTACCATAATTGTATGGCAGTTAAACCTGTATATGAAACAGTCCGGATGAATTATCAATGACACTGTACGTAATTATCATCCGTTGCAGTAACACTGTAGAAGGACATTGTTCAAAATTCTTCGTTATCTTACATACAGAATCTATGAAAGAAGATTATTTAGAAAAGTTTGCGCTCGACTGAACACAGAAATATCATTGAGTGCATTTGATTGTCATATCAAAGTACTGTTGGATTCAGCTGATCGCAAAGTTCATAACCTGACAGATAGCGCTCACTGACTCAAAAACCCAGACAGACTCAATTTCTAATTATCCGCAACCTTTGATACTCGGGATGAGTAATATGTGGTGCAGTAAACGCACGGCTTGTATACGCGGTCAAGCCATTGCAAACTGCGGACTGTGGTGTCCAACCAGCTAGAAGCTGTTTCAAAATTACTCGATGGTGAACTGCTGTTTACTTCTAATTTCGGTTTCGTTGTCGCCGAGGATGGTCAGACCATTCAGTGAGTAGGGAACCATATGTGTTACGTAGGGGCAATAGTGTGGGCTATAGATAAATGACTACGGCCTAACACTAACTACATATAACAAAAGAAGGGTACACAGTTGAGTAGTAAGGTGTATGACATAAATAGGTATGAACAGGAAGATGATTAGAACATAGACAAGCCGGGAGACTCACGTACAGTACAAAATAATATTCCAGTTGATAATAGTGTGGATAGCAGTATCCAGGTGTATGCTGTGTGTTGGCAGTGTTGTGGGGATAGGATCACGTGGATGCGATGTGGAGCGGTACAATTGAAGTGAAGCTCACGTCCTCGTGTCCGTTGGGTTTGCGCGATGTTGACTTGTTCACCGTCCGAGGCGCAGCGTCAGAAGTTGTGTTGTACCTCTTGCGAGTTTTGTCGCCTTCATGTGCGTGCATTACGCGCCTGTAGGTTAACGCGCGTGAGTTGGCTCAGTCGATGCGTGCGTGTGTGCGTGCATGTGACCTTGCCTCTCGCAGTGTTGAGGGGAAAAGGCGTCGCTGTCTGTCGGGTGAGTGAAGGTGAATTGCGCTAAGCGGAGTCTGTATGTGCAGAGTGGACAGGGCATGTTGAACCACACGCTGGCCTGTGGAGCGCGTGATGTGTCTGTGACCTTGTGAATAGGCCAGGAGTACGTGAGTGAGTGAGACAGTTAACATGTGGTCTCCAGACCGGATGTGGGGCGAATGGATGGCTAGGAATGAGACATCGAGTTTAGCGCAGGGTACTGAACCGTTACATATGTACTGTTTCCGTGCAACTTTAACATCGACTCAGTCTCATCATACTGTTCACTTTGACACAATTTTGACAATGTACAAGACTATTTGACCTTTATCTACCGATTTATCTGTTTGACTAGGAAAATGGATTCCATGGTCTGAGTGTGTCGAGGAGTTTAATGATACGGGTGTGGATCAGCCGCTTCACAGTATGCTCATACCGAATGAGTACAATGTGATTACACAATTTCTACTACATACGATCTGGAAGCAGAAGAAAGCTCCGATGTTGGTTGGAGAGAGCGGTACAGGCAAGACAGTTATAATCCGAAAATATCTGAATCAACTGAAATCAGACAAGCACAACTGTAAAGTGTACAGTTTTTCCTCGTCCACAACTCCGGCTCTTTTTCAGGTATGACTGGAATTACATATCGCGTGAACGTGGTAGTACCATAGATGAGTAGTTATTTCAGTTTGTGATAAATTAATTAGGCTATAAGCTAATCAATGAGGTAAGCTGACATTTACTGAAAAATGCAAACATCTCGTCTATTCTTATCAATCGACCAAATAAATCATTCAGGTTTTGAGCATTACGACAAAGCATTGTAAAGGACGAATATCTCATGAGTCTATGTCGGGGTGGGGTAAATGGTTCGAGCGTCATGACGACGAGACTAGTGGTGTTAGTATGTTCTATCAGCCGATGTGTGAAGCCGGATT
This sequence comes from Paragonimus skrjabini miyazakii, assembly GCA_014338405.1. Classification (NCBI taxonomy): domain Eukaryota; kingdom Metazoa; phylum Platyhelminthes; class Trematoda; order Plagiorchiida; family Troglotrematidae; genus Paragonimus; species Paragonimus skrjabini miyazakii. Next base: position 8,974 of record JTDE01001022.1, on the reverse strand, counting down.
AGCAACACACCAGAAAACGCCGACGTCTTACATAGTAGGATCATCAAAAAAAGCGGCAAGGTCAATCACATGATCTGTTGCCAGTGTATGCGTCACCCTGACTGCAGATGAACCGGTTCGTTCTCTTCATGTTCTTGTCCTTATGCTCTAGAACTGTATAAGTAAATGTTTTATGTAATCGACTGAGAAGAATAAACGAAATGTTTGCATTTTGCAATGTATCTTTTTGACGGAAATCAGTGAGCCACCTCCTCACCAACTTGATTTATGTGATTAATCGCCGATGATCTCGAGGTTAAGCTTTCAACCAACGAAAAACTAATTGTGCAGTCCTAAACATGAAATTAAGTTGACAATATTTACTCCACTAACTGTACAAGTTAAACTGCTTGGATGTGTGGTGCTGAACGTTTCCTTCAAGCTGAGTGAACGTGCACTGCAATGTGCCAGTGATAAACCTTGTTCACTTGAGACGAATCTAGTAGAACCGGGACAGTAAAACGTGAACTTATCATTTGTGTCAACACGAAACGATAAACATTACCAGTTGTACAGTGAGTAAAACACAAGCGAACATACTGAGTGACCGTGAGTGTTTGCAGACATAAGAGCCAGAGTGGCGTCCGAAGGTTCACTGAGCGACATTTGCACGGCCATGAATTCAGACGTGCGGTACACAAAGCAACTATGACTGTCATTGATCTTAGTGATATGATCACATCACATTACAACGAATGAAATATCGAATGCACTAACTATCTCTGACTAGTAGGTCATCAGCTCACTCACCACACACTGTCAATGACGGGAAGGCGAGTACTTTAGACGCGACAATATATTCATTCGTCCGTATAAACCAACGACCTCTGTCACCTGGTAAATCATTCGCTCTCTTTTCCAGAAACTTGTGCCTCGATTGACTTCTGTCATCCTTTTCTTCCAGCTTCACTAGTACATGCTATGCTTGGTGATTCGTTTGATCCTCAGTCCAAATTCATCTTTCTTCTCAACTCTGTCTAGCTACTAATAATATGCACTCCTATATTGAACTAGTTCCTGCCTTACATTTTCAGTACCCTTCTTCCAAACTAAGATCTTGTCATTGGTATCTCTCTACTTTCGTGTTCCGGGGGTTAAGATTTAACAGTCATACTGGCCTTCCATCTGGTTATCCAACATTAACCGACTTAACCACAAAGGAGTCCTCCTGATATTATTCCTTCAGGTTTACATTGATTACGTGGTGTGTGAATGAAACAACACGTGGTGCGGCGCCAATCATGTGTGGTGACGATTATTCGCAAATGTCCTTTGTTTTCAGTGATTGTGCAAGCTAATCCGAAATGGATGGCGATAATTCTGTACACAGTAATCTCTACGGTTCACTCTAACTGTGAGTCTGCTCCAACAAAGCGTACCTTCACCAGGTCAGGAATGAAATATGCCTACTAGACAACTCGACTCAACTTCTCCCTGCGCACAGAAGCAGGTAATAGGTGTACATACACGCCAGTTCCATACTGTCTTCCGGATTTCCCACTTTACGTCATAAGTTCCGACCGGATTGTGGTTTAACCGAATACCAAGATTATAAATGGCCTTTATGTATTAGTAAATGTTTCTTTCAGGCGTTATGCAATAATTTATTTTGATTGAAGCGTTTAGTTTTATTTACTGGTTACACTGTTCCCTCTCCACGCCCTTAGCGCGGTTTCGAGACGTTTATCGAGCGACGAGTGGGCAGTACGTATGGACCACCAGGTGGCAAACGGCTGACTGTCTTCATCGACGATATCAACATGCCAGTGATTAACGAGTGGGGTGATCAAGTTGTGAATGAGTTGGTCCGGCAGCTCATAGAAATGGGTGGAGTATATAGTTTGGATAAAGTGGGTGAATTTCTGAACGTTATGGACGTGCAGGTAGGCAATGCTCATTTGCCCAACTCAACTATTGAAACTAGTTAGCAAGTTACTCGATAACTCCGTATGAGAAGTGACGCACATTCTTACGGTAAATGCCTGCATACAACACTTAGTACCGTGTGACCCTCCGAAAACCATCAAACCAAACATGAGACCCTTTCTAGAATCTGTCTAATGATGATTAGATGAGCATTTTATGGAGCTTCCAAAGTGCTCCAATTCGAGGAGGTGTCCGTCTTGTGAGGTTGCGCTCACTGGTGAACGACTGACTCACCGTGAACAACTCACCTAGTTTATATAACAAATGTACAACACAAGTATGGCATTTTTAGAAACATCTCCAAATTTTTTCTGTTTTCTTTCTACCAGTGTTGTGTGTGTTGTTGTTTTTTGCCCTTGATTTTGCATCTTCAGTGTTTTTGAGGCTTCTTGATTTTTTTAAACCAGCTTGTTGATAGCGTACTTGATTGCAAATTTCCTCAGCAATAATACTTTCTAAAGTGCTCTATTAATTGTCGTTCAGAGAGGAAAGGAATATTTTCCATTGACCCTCTAGTGCATATGCTATTCAATTGCATGACTGATAAACAGTCTAGTGAAACTTTTATGACTGGATGGTCTTACCAACAGTTTTGCAATACAGTGTTTTTTGGCAATGAGCAGTCATATCTGTACGGCACACAACACGCACACTTATTTGAATGACCGCTGTGGCATCAGTCACGTTCTGAACCATCGGGTCTCGTCAAGTGTGTCCAGCTGGGAATGGTTAACTTAACTCCTTCCCTATTAAAAGGTTGTTAACATATCTGTACGCTCAACTGGGTCATTGCGTGTCTGCTGGTATGTTCATTCACTGATCACAGTTTGTACTAAAGTGACAGGAGGACCAGTTTGACCAACAGACACTGAACGGAATGCTTATCCATGGTTTGCTGGCCTTCATATCCTGATGTTGTCTTGCTGGGGTGTCCTTACTGCTGGGTTTCCACTCTAAGGTTGTTGCAGTGGAAGCGAAGCTGAAGCCACGGTTAGCCATTCATCTACCGGGGAGGTCCGCTCCTGACTAAATCACCCGTATAGGATATACAAGATATCCACTAAATACCGTCACCTGCGGACTAGCACATATAGGAAGAGAACTGATCAACCAAAGTGCATCGAACTGTATAGCCCGAAAGAGTGACCCTTAGGACTTTATCAACTAGTGCGCAACTCAACCTAGTTAATTTGCAACATTAGCCCAATGCCCCGGTTGTTTATGTGTTTGTCTTTATTTACTGTGGGTTCTCATCAGGCCGACACAATGCGTACACAAATGTGTTTTAACACACGCTTGTCTTAGAGTTTTCTCGCACACGCAGGATGGTCAAGCATGATGTTGATCCGTTCGCCACGGATGCACGGCTCACTCAACGTGAGTAAGGTTCACGTCTGGTAATTCGCCGTGTGGTGCGTAAGCGGAGAGATGACAGTGTGAACATCCTTCCACCGAGTCTCAGAAACCCCGAACCATTCGAATTAGTAGTGTAGGTTCGGGGATTTAGGTTATTTCAAAATTGAACACCACGCACACTGGATCACGGCGTTCGCATTCAGATAAGCCTTTCGGCTAGCTCACTTCGAAAGGAAGCACTAGACTCGAGTTTCGCCCTTATTAGAGCTCATTAGTATTGCATATCCTTGTCCGGATCGGAGTTTGCACTCCGACCCTCGTGCTTGTGAGACTGGCGTGGTAACCACTATGACAGCAACCTCACAATAGGCATGACCGAATAATCAAATCCAAACGCTCAACCACAACCTTGTATGAATAGTGTTCAACTTGCCCGATCATTTCGAAAGGAGAATGAACAGAATCACTCTGTTCTATCCAATCGATAACCCCGTGATCAGGACTTCTCAGTTAGGTTGAAGTTACTGTCTTCATTGAACCAACTGAGCATGGTTTGAATCAGTTTCATCTTACTTTGGAAATAGAAAACTCGAAAACAGAACATCACTTACTTCTAGGAAAGCCATCCTAGTAAATATAAGCTACACCAGAACAGATGTCTATGGGTTCTAAAGAATAAGGGAGACTGAGAGTGTGCGACGTCGGGATGGTCTGGATAGACCAGTTTCACGTACCATCAGAGATTACGGACGATAAATTTTGATGTTATGGAAAGAGACCGCTTAGTGTGTAATTTCGTTCCCACGAGATGCCACCCTTCATATCGTACTAATCATGAGTTTTTCACAGGCCAGCCGCACATCAACTCTATTCCTCAATTTTAAATATCATGTTTTTTGTGGCCGTAATGTATAAATCAAGAGCAGACGAGTCACTGTGATGTACTATGGCAAGCAGGACAAATGTACACGAGAACGGTAAGTAGAGGCAAGCAGCAATGACTGTATGACGAGACGGTGAGCTATACAATGACATGTAAGCGTAAGTAAGCTAGGGATCAGTTGTCCAGTCGGTAAGGTTACATGATCAAATCTAATCAGACGTAGGCAAAAGCAGAGCTACGGCGCACTGGTGTGCCACCAACAATGAACCATACAAACGTGGCTGCCATACCGAAGTTCATGTGTTCAGTTTGTGTACACACACGACACCGTTTATACACAGTGTGGACATAGCTGCGTTGATCCATCTACAGTGTATAACCTTAGGTGAGCATTTAGTTTGCATTCCTCGGTCTCGTCCGAGTTGGTACTGACCTGTAAGACTGTGGACATGAGTTGGATTGGCTCACAAACAAAACTGGCTAGGGGAAGTGGAGCGAACACAATAAGTCTGGCGATGTTCCGAAGTCAACTACAGATGCCACTCCGAAAAAAAGTGCAAACTGTTGTAAATGCCAATCCATGTTTGCATAAATTTTTCAAGAGCCGTGGATTCAAGGCTTTCAGGATTTTTTGACTCCAAACGCTCAACTCACTGAACATATCTAGGTGAATGTGTTCCTGTCTCCAGATCCTTGAGGGAAACGAATCCTATCGGTTGTTATATCGGACCACACTATTTATTGAAAACAGTAGTGTTCTATTTACATGGCCATGCTATTTAGCATAAGACTGATTACCGGAATACGGAGGACATGCATCTTACTGCGGGATCTAACTACAAGTGGGATCTGTGAATACTGTTATGGTTTGCTGCATATGGATGTAAAGTTCTGGAGTCATACTTCTACGGCGGACATGTGACAGGTAGTGTTTATTTTCCTGGAATACAGCTGGACATTCTTGGACGGATCATAAATATATTGGTATGTTGCGGTAGGACGTTGGTGTGTATATCGCACTTTATGGCCATCTCGTGGATGGAACTTTCGCGCATATTTTGAAATTTGTAGCGAAGTTGTTCAACGAACAATTTTTGTAGCTGCAAATGGGATTGTCAAAGCATTTGAAGTGACTACTTAAAAGGCCTGAGTTGATTTCCGTATATTTTCTGTTCTGGAGTTACTTGAAGCTCTTGGTGTACAGTAAAATATCAACGACATTCGGGGACTTCGAAATAAAACATTCCAGCTGGACACCATTCTCTACGGGCGGAAACGATGTTGAGTAGCTAACGAATCGTGCTGTTAACGGTATTAATCCTAACAGCTATTGTGGCTGTTTAAATGCCCTTCATTCATTTTAGTCTACTCTTATCTCATTTCGGGCCAATTCAGGTTTGTCTGTGAATTGCAACCACATCAGCACCAAAACTGAGCCAAAAGTTAACGTCAACAACAATTCACATATCACTTGAAAAGTCCCCGGGAAGTGACAGTGTACCAAAACGAGATCATTGAACTCAACATAATAACAGGCATTTTGAGGTTACGTAATTACTATAACCACATCCACCAGATCAGGTAGACACATTTGCTCATTCACAATCAGTTGTTTTGTCAACATGTTAGGTTGATGGGCTTGGCCAAGCGAGGGAGAGGATGGAGCGGTGTTATTCCAACAAACAGATGCTTTGTTTAAGGTTATCACCTCAAAAATTATCAGCTAAACAGGTAATTGTGCTGTACATCACACACTAATCAATGCAGGCTGGAAACACGTAGAGCGGATAGTGGGTCTTGACATGTTTAACTTGAACTGTTGTAACTGAATGTCCTACCTAATATACTACTCTCCATTGTGTTCATTTCATCCCGATAGACACATTCATGAATACGTAGACGATTCCACAGACATTGGCGTAAGATGGAATGCATTTATAGAGCACTGACAGCTGTTGTTCCTTTATCAAACAAAAAATGTAGAATTATGTCATCTCAGTTCACTCGGACAACGTCACCGCGCACTGCATTAGCCGGTGAACAGGCTCTACATCACGAGCGATCAGCCAATCGTCCGATGACAGTTGAGTTACACTGGTTTGATGTATATCGGTTGGCTGATCACGGTATACGGTCAGTTCACTTCGACTCTCTAGCTGACACGCAGGCGAATTAAAAAGCAGCCAGCGCGGTTGGATAGTTTGCTAACATGTAATCGGTAGGCTGTTGTGCAAAAGTAGAACGGGGTCTGAACTTGTGAACTTGGCAACTGTGAGCATCTCGTGATCCCCACGTACTGAGTGTCGTGTTTCAATAGTGGAAGAAAACCTAATATCACATGCAGACCACCCTACGCATCTCAGCCACGGACACCATAAGATCAAACGTCAATCAGTTATGGGTGGCACCACTTTGTAAAAATCTATCGTTAATCTTGTGGCAGTCACATGAACCCCGATCATGCTGTTTTGTGTGTCCGGTTTGTTTAACCATTTGTTCATGCCGTCGTGAATGCAACACAAACAGTCAGTATTCGAGCGAGGAGAATGCAAACAACGCCTACTAGTTACCAATGGTGAACAAGATGCTCAGTTTCACTCAGTCACGAGGTCCCAACGAACACTGGGAATAAATCATAACAGCTATGACAAAACTCTTCTAGATAGTTTAAGATGTGTTGCTGTCTTTGATGATAACGATGATGGAATCGCTGTTCTAAATTATGCATATTCTTTCAACATACAGTACTTTAGTCCTTCTGGCCACAATACACATGAAACGGAATAGTCCATAGTACCGCATCAACAGGCTTTCCCTTCGACGGCTAACGATCACTCTTGTCGTCCCCCTACATTTTTAAAAGACGGATTTTTCTAGATCTGGCAGTTTTGCACTTTTGTTTATGTCTTCCTGGGTGTACTCGGAAAACCAGTACGGAGATGATTGATGAGACATACATCTATGGAGGGCACCAACGGGTAGCTAGCTGTACAACCCTCTTGAAAGCCATGACAGATGGTCACAGGATGCAGGGGAAGGGAATCCTATCACAGCCCAAGTTTTTCATGGATCTATTCGGTTACCTGCTATTATCTGATTAACTGCGAGATTTGTTGGTCTTCCTTATTTGCACCATAAAAGATTCAAGCATCAACGTTTAGCTGGAAGACTCAGCACTCTTAATACTCTCCCAACAAGTAAGTCGGATATTTTAAAGTGATTATGTCCTGGTTCGTCAGTACAAACTTCTGCGGGCATTTAAAATGCTTCATTTACTTTAGCCGGCACAACCACCTGGTCATAGTAACGAAAAAACATATTCGTTCTCGCCTTAAGTGAATCAGCATCGCGATTACGTAGTTGACGACAGACGACACAATAGTAAATCGCGGTCTCTCGAACAATATTTACTAAAGATTAGCGGTTTACAAAACTGGACGAATTTTATGAATGGAACTATTGGTGTGAGAGAAGTGAACGCACGCTTGCAACCAGGGTAGCGCAGAATCTACCAAAATGGACAGCAAACACCTAAGAGTCAGTCCCATCGATCACCCTATACTGTCGGGTACTACTGTTGTGATTCAAGAACGCGGATGGCGCAAAAGTTATTTGTTTGAGCAAGCAATACAGGGGTTAAGCATTGAAACAAAACCTGAAACAAAACCACTCATTTGCACGCGGTATTCAGCCTCAGACCGTCTCGGCTGCCGCAGACGTCAATGCTCAGTTTCATTAAGTAGCAGGGACTTCTATAGGTGATACTGCACTCTGATTTTCCTTCCTGCACTTTTCCTGCGGCTTGTACCATGTCAAAATATATGCTCCGGTCCTACTACTGAATAGCAGTTGTATGAGTAGTATGTTACGGTTGCTCAACTCCACTGCACTACCACGCATGATTGACAAAACAACCGATTTCCCTGTCGTAGTTTGCCTTCATAACAAACATCAGTCTTGCTAAACAGAAGCAATCGCGAACACTTCTATTACCCTATCGTATGCATACAGAAAAAATCTGTTGTGAAATTGATATCGTCGTCATGAAAAAACGAACAATGACTTACGCGTTTCGTTTTGTTTCAATTTGAACTTCTGCATTGTTAATCCATTTTAATTAAACTTCTGTGGATATATAACAAACTTCACGCGATTACAAATAGTACAAAGCCAGTCTTTCATGCTGTGTTAAAATCTACCGAGAGGAATTGTTTTTTAAATATTCTCATGATTCACCAAGTAACTGCAAGAGAATGTCTGTCCATACAGGATGTCTCAGACTACTCACGCTGGGAGCTATCAACGTCACCGTTGAGTATAGAAAGTGTGTAACTGTAAAGCAACATCAAAAACTCGATTCTTTTAGCAAAGATCCAGTCGCGAAGAACCTAGGATTTGACCATAGCCCAGATTGTCCTTAACTGAGTCTTCTAAATTGTCAAACTTGTCAAACTATTTAGCAATAGCATATTTATGGAATGAGCAGTGACCAATGAATCCAAAATATCGGTCAAAACGACTGCCTGACCACTTTATGGTGTTAAGTGTTACTTTATACACGATCTTCATTTGTGAGGAAGTGTCGTCGACAATTTCCATCTCATTTCAGCGTCTTCATGAGAGAGAAAAGGAAATCAAATCATGGTTGCCGTTTGTATTTTTTGTCTATTCCAGTTGGGAATTCGTTCGGCTGTATCGGTCACATGTTCCAGTCGTAGTTGTTGTTGCTGTTGTTGTTGTTGAGTAGTTGACATTGCCACGATCACGGAA
>JTDE01001021.1:158390-178035 GCA_014338405.1 Paragonimus skrjabini miyazakii | reverse complement strand
GTTTCACGTTGCGTCATGTAGCTCCTCTACGATCTACTAATACAACAAATGTAGCTTGAAAGGTATTAGTTTTCAATGTTGAGAAAAAGCAGATCAGTGCTATAAACTAAATTTACTTTTCCGATAATTATGGAGAGACCTCAGTTCGAAGTTACTTATGACGCCTCAAAATGGAAGGGACTTGCATTTCAGCATTAGTTGGATCCATTCATTTCACGCAGGTGTAATGCCATCTAACCATATGCTGGCTACCGACCGAGCACCTTTCGCTCATCGATTTTAGGTGGTTTTGACGTTTGGAGGGCTCACCTGGTAATGAGCCGCTTACCAAATGGAAGAGCTTACGAGGTTTGACACCAACACTATTTTGGCGTTCATTAAAAGGTAACTCAGCCATAAGGATACCGTAACGTTGGTGAGCCGATCTAACTCAATCCACCAACTTTACGCTGCTTCTGATTTTCATAAACCAGAGCAATCAATGGTTAATTTGATTGACTCGAACTCAAAAGAGAATAAACAAAAATGAACTGACCGTAAGTGACATCGGAAAACAACTGTATGGTAGCCGTTAGAGGGGGACCGTTTTCAGAATCTTAAAGAACACTTCATTTCTCACTAGAGGAAGACGCATGAGACTTCCACAACTGACCGTTCATCAGTAAGTCAGGGAGACATACCATGTCCATACCGTGTATGGAAAAACGGACTAGGTGAATCGTTCCATTTTGATGAACTCGATGAACTGGTGCATCACTGACACGATTTGAGAAAGGTGGTAGTAAGCATGACTTGACTGTTCTGGAAGAGATGCCTTAGTTTTGGGAAAATATACGACAACCGAATACCCATGATAAGTGGAAGACATTTTAGACGAAAACGGCTCACATATCGTGCATTTCTTTGATACACTGTCCAAGTTTCACTACCGTACAGCAACTCTAGCAGCGCCAGTGAGCAGCAGGCAAGCACACTGGTTTTAATCTTCATGATGTGATTCTTCCAGACATGCCTTTTAAAACGTTCGAGAGCACCGCTAACTTTTACCACACTAGCTCACAACTTTCAGTTCATGGACGAGTCTGTCGACAGGTTGATACCCAAGTGGCAGAAGTATGTGAAGTTACCCACAATATCTCCATTAATGCTGAGTATAAGTGTAGGCGCAAAACACGTTGCCATCATGCCTTAGAAGTTCCCATGGTAACCTATCTTTAGCCGCTGTCTCTCTTTTGCTACTGTCCGATAGTTCTCTGCCAATTTGATAAATGTGAAGCAAAGACTGTTCTATTCAAAATTCCACACAACTGGTAACCAAGCTGAAGGAACTTATCTTAAGCCCGGATGAATGTCTGTTCAGCTTTGACGTTGTTTCGTTGTTCGCCAGTGAGGGAAATTCTGGAGGTGATTCGCCAGCTTCTTGAAGAAGATGCCAGTTTAGCTGAACGAACAGGCTTATCAGTTAATGAAGTTATGGAAGCTACGGAGCATTGCTTATGGTCTACCTTCTTTATGTTCAAGGGAGTCCTCTACCAGCAAACAGACGGAGTAACAATGGGCTCACCCATCTCTCCCACGGTTGCCAAATTGTTCATGCAAGATTTGGAAGAAAAGTTGCTGTTAAGCTTTCCCGACCCACCTAGAATTTGATGGACGTATGTCGACGATACGTTGATGGTGATGCATACAGAAACTATTGAGAAATTCATGGAGCACATAAATTTCTTTCATCAGCATACCAAATTTACGACTGAGCGCGAATCAGTGGACCATGAACTTAGTTTGCTAGACTACAGAACACACAGAAGAGCCGACGGTAACCTGGACACAAGCGTGCACAGAAAGGACACTCATTCTAATCGGTACCTTTCCTTCGGCTCAGAATAACCCCATGTGCAACAAGAAAGCAGTTGCATCCTGTTTGTTTCGCAGTGCCTTGTTATTAACCAGTTCCCAAGATGAGCGATCGAAAGAATATAAGATTGTCAAATAGACACCGAATGCTAATGGTTACTGTGACAAAATTTTACGTCCAGTTCGGGAGCTACCTCGTAACAGGATCAACGAGCCCCGGAATTTACTGTCAACTATCGTTGTTCCGTACAGATGGAATACGTCGAAGGACCTTAGACGGGTTCTCAATCAGCACAATATAAGAGTGGTATTTAAAGCCACCAACACATTAAGGAATAAGTTGAACCAATTAAAAGACAAACGAACATTTCCGGAGCAATTAAACTGTGTTTATCGAATTAAATGTAAAGACTGTCAAGCGTCATACATTGGATAGTCCGCCCGGCAGCTGAAAGTACGCACTAAGGGACACGTAAGATGTAGTAAGAAACCTCCTATCGACTCTCAGCAACTCTGGAAATTAGAAAATGATTCGGCCATTGCAGCACATGCAGTACTCAGCCAACTTCAAGTTGACTTCGACCATCCGACTGTGCTTAAAAGTGGTTTCCGTAACCACAAAGAACGCTTACTGGCATAAGCATTGCTGATCACTAATAGACCACAGGCGGTGAATCGATCCGACGGCTTGAAATTGCCGGTTGTTTGGCCTGATTTACTGGGTGAACAACAGTGACACCAAGTAGGAGAGGTTTGCGGCATTCCTGTCACCCACCCCTATCCAAGGCAGTCTACACGCATGCAGATTAAGCGCATACACAAATAGATCACACACAAGCACACATTAACTCTGATCCTTATGCGCACCTGGGATCGTCACGTGGTGACCTCAGGTGAACCGTGAACCCATACATCCTACTGGTAGCCTGTCTACACATAGCACATGAAACCCACAAACATGAATTATTGATAAGTAGTTTGGCAGATTTGATAATTTAGAAGAGATCCATTTGCGAAAAATCTGGACTACGGCTGCAGTCTGAGCTTCCGGCGTGGCTTCCTAGCTCAGCTGGTAGAGCATTTGCCGCGTTGGGACAGAAACATGAGCCAGTGGATGACAGCATCAGTTGAAGTTTGTACGTTGTAAACTTTCTGATTTCAATCGCTTGATAAAGGCTCCGAGAGGGTCATAACTTTGCGAAACCGATAACTCTTTTGGTTTCTAACTCGTTGTGGCTTAACCAAGGAATTACTTAATAGTATAACCCCAATTTGAGTGAGGTGATAGATTGGTGTTTCTACTTTCACACAACGGACTACGGTTCATTTGTATGGGAACCATAACATTCTCTGAAAATTAGGACTTCGTTCCTCAATGAAGCAGCCCTTAGTACAGCAAACCGAATGACAGGGTTCGAAGCAGCGGCCCAGATAATAAATCAACTAACTCAGCTTATACAGTTATCTAGAAACACTCTGAATACAATATTATCGGAAAACGAAATATTCTTTGTATTCACAGTATTTTTAGTAAAACCATACTTTATTGTCCAGTCCCGGGGATGCTGGAAGTTGAATACGTATGCATTTCTCTATAGTGCGAGAATTCCTGTAATCAGAACCACTTGAAAAAACCGAAGTGCATGGTAGATTGGGATAACGAATAATATTCTAGCAGCGATACAACAACAAGGGAGTCAGAGGATCTAAAGTCTATAGAGATTGGCGAAGACATACGAGTGCAATGCGTCTTGTATAACCAACGGACTATTGACGAAAAATTGTGGCTACCGGTACACTGAGGTGGAAATCAGGAGAAATAGTAAGGCAGGAGATCAAATGTACTTGAGAAAGCGAGTAGCAACGGAGATAGAAAACTGTCCCACAGTTGTTGTAGTACTGTCAACACCTAGGACTTGACTACGCTATGAAAATGAGAATGTGAAAAGATTGGCTAGAAGGTGTCTTTCAGTGCAAGATAACAAATTTTCAGTTGAGAAATTTTAAAAAAGAACAGTATACAACTGCACCGAAGACAGTGTACATTGCTGAAAGTGTCAACGTAAGATGACGCAGTAAGAAAGCAAATGAAAACTTTTTGAAAAAGAGGAAATCGTATACGTTTTAAGGAAAAGGGTCTCCTGGTTTGATAAGTTCAAGCTTAAACACATGTCCCGTTTATGAAGACGGGATTACAATAGACGATGTTTGAAGATGGTTTGAATTATCACTGTCCCATCCATAAGGTCGCAGAGATAAAGAGCGAAAGGAGACAAAGAATGAGAAGGTTCACGGATAGTAAATAAAAGAACCGACGGCTTGCCTATCATCTACAAACCGCTATTGGCTAGTCATATGATACACCCAAACAAACTAAGATGTTCAAGCAGAAGTGAGCAGATAAACATTGGATAAAGTTGAGCACATTAGTTCGGATGTGCATTCAGTGGAGGAACTGTTCGGAAACGATCGTTTTATGTCAGCAGTTTATATTAACAAATAGTTCGAAAGGTACTACTGCCAGTCGAATCGACCACTTGAACAACTCTGTCTGTCAAAGAACTGACCAATCAGGATAGTGCTCACTCGCAATGTCGGCCATCACATGATGGGCATTTGAATGAAGCAAGTTGGATAAGCGTGTACGTGTGTACAGTCACTCGTAGTGTGCAGAACAGAACCAACCAGTCGAAGACCAAACCGGATCACATTTGGTACAGGTCGTCTGTTGCCACGTGATAATTCGGTGGGTTTCGACTAATTCGAGATTTTTTAGTGTTGCCACAAATCTAACATTCGGGAAAATAGAAGTAATTTACTTCTACATCGAGTTCCAGGAAAAATACAAGAAAGAGGCCTGATGCAAATTATTGTTGAATACGCCCAGATTTCAAAAGGAGCGCTGCTACCAGTTGCATTGGTTGACTTGTGTGTGCGATCCAAAAGTGTTACGTGTGAAGGTTCTCAACGCACTGCGTAGCAGTAAAATAAGTTTAAGAAGAGTGAATTCTGGATACATTTTGAATACTGCAACATGCTTATGGTGCGATATATCAAAAGTTGAACTGTGTGAGATAATTACTGCAGATAAAGTTCGAGATAGATACTACTAACTAAAGTATATCACCCCTTGTCAATATAATGAAAAGTTAATCGATATTACTGCTTCTCAAAACACCATTCACTATAAAATCGGATCTGCCGCCAAAGTCATAGTGATTTGCCCCAAATGTACGATCATGGATTCCCTACAAGACGGAGCTCTCAAGCTACTTCCAAATGTGTATCCGAGCCGACCGTAGAAATTACGACGTGGATCACACGACTGAAACATGAAGATAGATCAGTATCAATTCCAAGAGCACTAGATCCTAGTAAAGTACAAGTGCCGAAATTATCCGAAACACTGCAGTTTCGAAGTCAGCTTGATGAATGAACAAACAGTGCCATTCTCACAATCCTTTCATACGACTGCAGTCACTAGCCTGATTGAGCGTGTTTTTCATACGACTACTTGGGACAAACGGTCCGTACCACATTTAGTGATTCCATTACCGAGGGTTGACTGCAATATAATCAGCGACAGCCACATGTGCCCGAATAACAACTCCTTCGGGAGATACAGTCTGCAATTCGAAACCTAGTTTTAGTACTCTCTCACGAAAACTAAAGCCACACAAATCAGTAGATAGAGTTTCACGTAAATTTGAGCAAAATGATGTCATATACTGCCTGGATGGGTTTGGAAAATGTCCAGGCCACGCGGGAGTATTTAAACTGTCTCCCCATCCTTTTCTGTCAAGGTTAGTTGAGTCTTAGTCATATCAGTGCCATTCATGCAGAATGCCTCCATTGCTCGCAACTTAGCATAAAACTCACCTATCAGCCTCGCTCATCCATCAATCAACGGTAATATTTGGCAAACAATTGTCACTGCGTAACCGTTAGCATACCAGCTGAAGCATTGTTGGCGTGTTGCCAGAAAACACTATCTTACTTAAAAAGAAACTGAGTCAAAGATATGGGAATTTGCAGAGCTAGCGTGATGACAAAAACTGACGATTATCTAATTATGCCCCTAGAACATGTACTGCCAACTATACTAAGAAGCTAGCCAAAACACGGAGATCACATTCGAAAAGGATTCTCCTTGATGATAGCGTATCAAAGCAGGTATAACTATATACAGCTGTAACGATGACCACCTTTTGCTGACCATGATGCTCTTGCATATTGGTTCGAGCGGGATCGTTACCATTGACTTCGTTCCAACTAGTGTCAGACGATCGGACCACAAAACACCGTTTGATCACGTGAAATACTATCATTGTATATACTACATACTCTAACGAAACATGGCGTTCCATTATGCCAACTGGTTTATTGATTACATATCTGAACTCTTACAGTAGTGGTAGAAGTTACAGTGCTAACGTTTCATCAGAACAAACAGTACCACTCAAGTAAACACAACGTTTATCATACAGCAGTAAAAATTTTGTAACTGACGGGATCTATGCAGTGACTAATTAGCTGGTGTCAACTTGAACTGTATTAATTTTGACTTGTCCTGACAAACAATGTAAACTGTTAACAAATATACGGTCAGCAACACCGACTACTCTTCAAAAAAGTCAACACGTTGGTAAAATCGGTAGAATGGAGAGAGTAGAAACAATGTTTTGTAGTCCGACCATCCGACACTAATTGGAATGAGGACGGTGGTAACGATCCTGTTAAAAAAACATGCTTAATCAGGCTCGTGACTGCAGTCACTTGAAAGGGGTGTGAGAACAACGTTGTGTGTAGGTGACGTCTGACTCGTACAGTGGGGTCACACGCTGCGCGGTGCTGATGAATGTGTTTGACGACTATGAGGCTTGTCGAAACAGAACATGATGTGACCAGCTGACCAGCACACAAACCTAACAACCACGCGAAAACGTGCCACTCTTAGTGTGTAAAACACAGTCCTCATCTTTTCTACTACCTTGATGTGGTTGTTAGGTTTGTGTACTAATAGATCCGGCGGGCTACGCTGAGTAGGACTTTTATCTTTGCAAGCTCCCAATGGGGAGCATCCAAACATGAACAGGTTAGCTCATAGGTTTTATGTTGCACTTCTGTCTGCGCATGGGTGCTTAGGCAGTGAGGCACGAATCTTTGAGTTTAAAGCCGAACTATGTTTACGGTTGCAACAAGGGTGGCTTCCAAATATGGACAGAGGAGATAAGAAAAGGTTATCTTATACAAAGTATTCCGATCGCCCATCGGTTGACTGTGACCGCCGGAGTATTATCCTGTACGGTCGAAAGCCAACACGAATTTCCCAAAGCTTGGTGTAACTCACAATACATTTACTACGCGAAGCAGTAATTGAAATAAGTCGTCATTGTCCTATTCACTAGTGTGCGAACGAAATCATGGGTGGTGCGGTGCAAGCGCCTGTGGCAAGTGTTATGTGCAGGCGTCCTTTGGTTTCGGTCACCAGGACAGTTTAATCCGAAACGGATGCCGCCAACCTTGTAAACCGTAAGGCAAATGCAACCCAACCTACCTGGCAACGCTACTTGATGGACGCTTTGGACGGAGCTTGAACACATCGAGCAAGAATGCCTTTGTCCTTGTGACCCACCAAAATCGTATCGTCTCCATAAATGTAATACATAAGTTGTCACTTTATCGTTGCTACTGACAAACAAAATGATTGGGCTGGCTGACTGACTGATTTCATACAGTAAGTGAGTACACAAAGGCTAATAGTTCACACTATGTGTCAGTTTTTGTTCGGATGTGTGATCTTCGTTTTCAGGGAATCAGCATAGCAGTATGATCTGTCGTAATCGTCTTTCCGCATTTAACCTTGTTGCGACTGACATGAACGCACCGGCCAAATTCCTTGGTAGTCACGATATCGACTTAACTGTAAGATGCTGATTGATAGACTTTGAATGCAGTCAAAAGATCTATGCTTGAATGAAGCTTTGGAACCAAAATCTCAGCGGAAATGGCTGCTGAATCTGATGAGGATATAATGATGGTCGGTCTAGTGAAATGTATATGGTTTGCTTTAGAAGACGTCATGTCGCTGTGAGTATTCGTAAACATAGACGAGATTACATCAGCTAGTGAAAAATCAGCAAATGACTAGCAGGGTGTTATCAGTCATCAGTTAATTTTAAGGTTTTGCCAAATAAGTGCAATTGGGTAGGTTACACATCTGCTGGGTGACGATCATAACAGTTCATCTGGATAGCTTTCTACAGAGTCTTACACAAGTGGTACCATATACGCACCTGCAAAGTGTTTTCTCGGAGGCACGCCACCAGACTGGAGATAGCTTTTCGGTATAGAAAAGCACCTCGCTAGGATAATCGTACGGTTGCTGATGATATTATGGATGTTACTTTCAGGTGAGAAAATAGTGATTTGCGTTATCCATGTTTCGTAGAAATATCTGAATCGTATGAAGCATGTTACAGGCTATGATTCATTTTTCACATCTGTGTATTTCGGGGTATTTCGTGGAATGACCAATATCTTGTATATTGCTTCACTTATCGAACGCAGCTTGAGTCCTAACACGAACGTGGGAGACACAAGCGGCCCTGACGAGTATACAATAGCTCCATTCCACCAGAAATTTCTGATGCCCATCTTATCATTTGTCATTTGGAAATTCCCAGACCACCAGGGTCCATTGTTTGAGGGTGTTATCAGCTTGATCAGTTGTTCACTTGTTGAGTGCGGCGACAACAGACGGAGTCTTAGTGATTGTGGCGAGCAGTCAACCGTTTAATCGTGAAGCACAACTATGTTACTTTCATTATGCCTATGCGGATTGTTTTAGGTAACCTCCTTATGTTAGGATTTTTCCGTAAGTTTTTCTCGTGTTGAGTATTAACTGGAACAGGCCCGACTTTAATCTAATAATCAAAGCCGGCTATACTCGCCAGTGATCACCCAGGATGGCGATGAATTTATTCTGTGCATCTAACGATGTGATGGAGCAAATCGTGTGATACCTGACAGTCAAGTAGATTTCGATAAATGATCTACAAACGCAGCAACATCACTGAAGGAAATATCAACCGTACGGACACAAGACAGATGGCACATTATCCAATGGTTACAAACACGCTGTGCACCGATGAAACTGTGCAAACTTTCGATGAAGAGATCTGAATTTTCGTTATAGATAAAGCTCTGTGTTTGTGATAGCAAACCTTTCCCGGAGCTCAGGCAGACAACATTTTGTCAGAGTAAAAGAAGAAGGTAGTTGGTAGAAGCCAGGCAACATTTCCCCTTCCTGAGCCAGTGAGAATGAATGACATCGCATAGGCTGAGTGGCAGATGCTGTGGAAAGTTAGACAGTATGACTTCCCTTGGTTGATTCAATCGGAATATTATCCATACGATACCACCCGGAGATGTCCCGGAACGCTCTTAGAGACGAAGCTTGATGCTTGAAATACTATACTTTGACCCAGGTGAGAACGGATATGACTAGAAAATTTGGATAGAGAAATGTGGACAATGTTGTGAAAGCTAATCAACAGAGACCTACCTTGTTCGTCAGTCTGAGTCCTCTAATCAATGAATCGGTCAGTGCCAATATTACGGACTTTAAGTCAGTAGCGCGATTATGTAATACTTTTGGTTACATACAGGACTCACTTGTACGAGGCAGGACAGTGATCGGTATCCAGAACGACCAATTCATTCGGAGACTTCTCAGACAAGGACCTCTGTCATTATCGCAATGCACCGTTATATGCGGCGGCGAGGAGACAGCCAAACTTCAGTGGAACTATTTCAATTCTGAGGCGTTGGATAAACTAAATAAACCTAAATGACCGGAGGTTCGTACCAAAGAGTCAACTGATTCGTGTCAACACCCTTGCGGTTTTTGTGTTGGCAGACACGCTAGACAGACAACAGCTTATTCAGCTTGAAGGTAAAATTGGTTGAAGTGTTCGAGGAAAAATAACCATACTCGTTATTGTTGAACAGGCAAGGTAGACATCATATAAACGAAGGAGTTTGTTGAAGAAGTCCTTGTTAACAACAAAGTGGAACTCTACGGAGAAAGAAAGGTTGTCTGTACCAAGCTGATTATCATTGACCAGTCGGTGAAATATCAGTTTGATTCAGGGGCCACGGTTAACACTCTTCTGGCAAAGTTCAGCGACTAGATCAAAATAAAAAACACCGCTGGTGAGCTGCAAACTTGGAACCGTTCCAGAATGCGGTCGGAAGGCATAGCCACGCCAAACGTGATGAACCTAAAAAAACGCAACGAAAACCGCTGCATTTACTATCGTCATAAGAAACTCTGATGTCTAACCTTGGTTCAACTACTATTCAGTTGCTAAGATATGTTTATTTTGATTTTGATTCTTTTTGTTTGTGCAAGGCAAACCAAGTCGGAAATCACTGACCTCTACCTATGTGCTTTTTATTATGAGTTGGGCAAATCCGACAGTTACGCACATTTGTCTTTAAACCTATCACCTAGACCCATAGTACTGTTTGTGAATAAAGTATCGTCAGCTTTTTGAGAAAAGTTGTTTAGAAAAGTGAAGCGTTTTTTGGCACTTCGCGTTATTGCTAGAGTCGATGTATCAACCGACTGGGCTAGGCAGATCGCGGTCGTCACTTAAACGAATGGTGATTTGCATTTATTCATAGAACTAAAGCCGTTAAACGATGGGTTAATATTATGTGTTGGCAACGCTGGACTGCATATTTCTCGCACTGCCAATAACGAACTGATTCACAAAATTGATCTGTTTTTTGCCTATTGTCATGTGGTGCCGGATGACTAACTTAATTTAATTTAACGATCTTTGATAGGCTGTTTGGACGCTAACATTGGCTACATCTACCGTTCTCGCTAAAGGAATCAAGTAAAATTTTAAAGACGACCATTGCAAACGGTGAATGACTTATGTGGTGTGATACGCTTGCGAGACAATACCTTAATCTATGGTGTGACACCGGAGGGACATGATCAGAAACACTACCTATTTTTGATAGGATGCTCATAGATAAACGTTAGGTTGAAGCCAGAGAAGGCCTAGGTGCGTAAGGCGGAAGTCCTTTTTCGTGGACAAGCGCTGAACTCTGAAGGGATAAAGCCCTACGCACAGGAAATCAAAACCATCATCAAACTGCTCGCTCCAGACGCCGTGAAAGCCGTTAGTCAGCTAAACGAGATTGTTATGTGAACCGCTTTTTGTCTCACTTGACACCTAATACCGATCGGGAGGTCGACTCATAAAGGGGAAGCATAGCAATGGAGTGAAGAACATGATATGGTGCTTAAGAAAACTCGCGAACTGATGATCGACGCACCAGTAATACATACACTGTTCCATACAGTCCGCTCAAAATGCAGTGCGACAGGAAACAGTGGGGTTTGGGCGTAACACTAGTACAATGGCCGCTTGATTTTCAGAGTAGAACCGTGGCAGGCGTTGAACAGCGAAATGCATAGATTGAAAAGGAAATCCTGGAGGTCATCTATGCCTTTTGCTGACTACAATTTCGGAGAGAAAACCACGATATTATTGACCGCAAACCACTGGTATTCATTAAGCGTAACCCCCTACACATAGTTCTACGATGTCTGTAGCGAATAATCACCTGTCTTCAGACGTACGACTTGGACATAATCTACCAAACGGAATCAAAAAACATATCGCTGACACGTTTGAGCACTTTTTTACAAGAAACCAATCAGACACAGCCGGACTAAGACGTCGTCAATTGCATACAACATTTCGCAGTAGCAGAGGAACATCTCCAGCAGATAAATGTCGTAGGGTAGAATAAAGTAGTTGTAGTTTGTTTCAAAATAACATTTTAAGCGGATTGCCAAATACCGAAAATCGCCGACTGACGCCTTTTTTCACGCTTCGGAACGAGCTAGCGGTCCAAGATGTGTTACTGTATAGAGCAGAGATATTGACCCCAAAGGCAATGCGAAATTCTATGTTGGTAAACGTTCACTGTGTTCACTTAAGCCTGAATTATTACACAAGAAGAGTTTGGGAACTAGTGCTGTGGCCTGGTATGTCCAGTCGAATTCGGGAACGTGCATCTAATTGTCTGGTATGCCAAATATATGAAGTTCCTCAGACATTGGAACAGATGTTAATATATTGGAATGATAAGTTGTTCAACAGAGCAAAATCTTTACTGTATTACTCGCACTCTCCCACGCCACTCACAGGCTCGTTTGTGAACTTCCGCCACGTTCTTTGCGTTTGACTGATGCTTTTTGTTATGCTTTTATGCTTACCATTTCTCGCCCATTGGCTCGAGTTTGTTGAATTATGACTCGTCCGGTTGTTCGTGTTGTCCGCAATCCACCTGCTTGGGGTTTCATCACCACATTGAGATAGTTCACCAGGTGTTGGAATAGGCGCGCCTCTGATCTGGTCATCCATCACGATATGAAGCGTCAGAAAGACCGTAATAGAAAATGACGGCCGATTTGTTCACTCGTAGTGGAGAAGATACCCGACAACTCTCGACTGTGTCAGTGACTATCTTGAGGTTGACATCCTCCTCACAACAACCGTGCAGTCGACAGTGAACAAACTATGATATCACTTTGCTTCTCATGAAACAGGACATGGGCTACTATTTCATAAGGGAACACAATTCACAGGTTTACCGGCCCTTACCACGGTCAAGTGAAAAGGGAGGCAACAGTAAAAGAGGCAAAACAATTGGTGTACAGGACCAAGAACACCCACGATTATCTTAATTTCGAGCTGCTGGAATGATGAAGCATATCGTCGCAGGATATGAGAACTAGGTCAGTGCGGCGCTTGTTTAGGCGAAAAACGAACGCAATACTTCCTGCAGCAGAGACCAATTATTCCGCCGTCTTACTACAGCGCCTAAAGAAACTAATGTTCCGATAGAAACGCTGCTAAGACCATAGACCAGGAAATTTACTACCGCCTGAAATTTGGAGAGTTATGAGCAAAATATACACCAGGGATTGATAAACGTGAGAGGAAAGGACCATTGAAGGGAAGAAAAATTAAACGGTCTACGACATCAAGAAGAACAATGACGTAATTTACCAGAACAGGGCCCAATTGATGAGTTGTTGACGACGAGAAGCTGAATCGGATGGGGACACTACGGGAAGATACGCTTATTGTCGGTACTAATAACGACAATACCAAGTCGTATTCTCCGGGTAAGATTTACCCATGCTTAATATCTTATCTTTGCGAATGTTGGTTTCACCAACAAAGTTTTCACATGGTCATTGCATTGAAGGTCGTATTGCAGATACCAGATATAGTCATTGCAGTTCTGCCGACATAATTCTGTAAATACTGAGAAAGTAAGCTCCATTACGCAGTCGCTAACCTTCTTTTCTAAAAGTCCGAGGAGACAGAATATCTTCTAAATTTCCCGAGTGATTGATCCTGCAGCAATGGTTGACATCAGGACATCTTCTGACCATCTACAATAGACATGGATAGCAATTAGGGAGTTCTGACCTTGGGAAAGTCCACTGAAAACCATGTCTACTCTGAACCGTGGAACTGTTAACATTGGAAAACATGGAATTGGAGTCTTTTGTGGTGTTTTGAATGGAAAAACTGAAGCGTGTCAAGGTCTTACCGGCTATCGAAGTTGTTCGTGCACCCCAGATCAATAAACACACCTGTAAGCCGATGATTTCAGGAAGCTAATGCTTGATATGAAGCTGACAAATCATACTGGGTTGAAATTACGCCATGATAACGACAAGTTTTTCACGAATTATTCATCCACTGAAAACTGGAAGCGCAGTGTGTCTCCGGAAAGTCTCACCTGACCGTCTAATAATCCTCCATCTGACCAGCGTTTCCGGTTGATTGTGGTAACAGCATTTAACTTCCTGTCTCGATGTGTTGTTTCGGTGATCATCTCGCCAGCGGCCGGCTAAGTTCAAACGAATTTCGAAAACACTCACTTGATCTTGGCTTCGAAGAACGCCAATGCAATCATGGTCTCTTCAAGACGATTCAATCAGTCAAGGTAGAAACAGAGAGGGGACCCCCCCGTTCACTGCTCGTCCATGACGTGTTTCTCGTGTTATATTCGTAGTTGAACCAAGTCCTATCCCATAGTTCATGACGATCTGTCGGAGTATTTTTCGGCGAACAGAAGATTTCGACCAGTGTCCTTGTTTAGAAATTAGGATGAAGTAACGGCCGAACAGTATATTATGGGATGGCTTTACAACAACAAAGATGGAGGGAGGTTCCTTCTCGATGCATTCGTAATTCTTCTGCGGTGATGATGGAGGGCGGACAGCAAAAGTGATTGCCTCCTAAAAGCCATCAAGGTTGAGATGTAGAACAACAGCTCCTACTGTACGGCTTAAGGTATCCGATGCTATTCCTAGAGTCAGTGACCGGAAACTTTAAAAGGGCTGGCGGCCAATTGGGTACAGTGACATGAGTGTTGCCGTCGTTTGACCGAGTTGTTTTTGAAGAAAGTGCGCTTATTAGCGCAAGGTAATGAAAGCCGTAATGAAGCTGTCTTAGTGATGGCGCCCTATTTTCAATTATGGCTCGGTTTTTAGTTTGCGGTGTGTAATCACCTTGACGTCGGATGTTTAGTTATAGACATGGTTGCTTTAAATAATTAGGTCCTTTTCGTTTCACTTTTTTCTTGACCAGGGCTTAACTCTTTTCTTCATGATTGTATGACAGTTGAGCTAAATGTGAACCACTGATGTACTACTGTCTTTGATGATGTTGACGACGACGATGATGATTGCGCAGTAGATGATGTGACACAAGAACGGCAACAGCGTTCAAGGGTGCGACGGTGGTGGTGTGTCGACAGCAACCCTGATGTTGGTTGGGGCTTGACGACCGCAATTACTATCAGCGATGAAGCCCAGGCATTTGAGCGGGGACGTAACCGTATTACACCTCCCCCGACCAATGAAGAAATGGTAATCAGCTATGCCCCCAAGAACGTGGTTCAAGGATTGCACCAGCTGTGTTTAATTAAATCCGCTCACAAGACGGATAGACGGTTGCGCTGCGCACATCAGCCAGCACCGTATCTATCAGCTGTCAGAAAACGGGCAGCGCAATATCCAAACAGAATGGAAGATACCGGTGATGCAATAGACTGCTAGGGGTGTCCGTGGACATTCTCCGATTTCCAACTGTAGGTAGGCGGCCGTTACATCCAGCTTCGAGAGGCACTTGTCCTCGTTCATCTTCGCTACTAGACCATCAAGCAGAGAGAGAGGTTACTTGTGTACATCAAGAACCATGCTGAAACCTGGGAAAAAATCGGTATAACTTCTACCTCTGCTCCACAACGATTGATGCAGCCCAAACAGAATAGTTGATTGGTTCTCGTACATCAATGTGCAGTAGGTGGTTCAGTTTCTTATTCATGAGAAGAATGGTTGTGCACGGTGCTGGATATTTTGGCCAGAAAACCTGTTTTGTGTGCGAAAGGAAATTCTGGTTCTTAAGCATCATCCTAAGCATTCCTGGAAAACTTTAACTTACTTTCTGTGGACCAGCAATACCGAAGGATACCGTCTTGTGATGCAAAACTATTACGCGATCACCATTTGGTCCGTTGTCACAATAGCGATTGATGGGCTGCGGTAACTATAACTAAATAGGTTTAGTTGCAACATTAAGACTTCGTAATGTCATCTCACAAAATCACAGTTTTTTAGCTGCAAGTGATTTGCATCATTCCTCCCAATCTAGCGTTAGGTTTGAGCTGTTTCAATGCTTTGCTTAATACCTACAGTTTGGAAGCCTTAAATATCCATGTTCCTCCTTAAAACAGGCACCAGAGAACAGAAGAAACGATTCAGATCATGCAAGTTGTTAGGAAACAGACACAACTGCCCTTAGATAACTTGCTACTTCCAAAATTCCCTATTGCCTTGAAAGAATGACTGGCAGCACACGAACAATCATCATCATCATCATCATCAACAACAACAACAATAACAACAACAAGCAGCTGTAACACTTTAATGCGACAAGGAAGACAGGATATACGTGTTTTTATTCTCTAACTTTGAGCAAGGAAAGCTAAATGAAATTCTGATGATCAGCTGCAACCACAACTTTGTAATTACCTGATTGGTGAAATCGATATTTCTGATCTCCAGAGGAAACTTGTACTGATAACGAACTGTATTTTTCACCATAGACAAGCCATATTTTCAAACACTATCAGTATGTTAAAGCAGCTGCAACAGAAGAGCCTGTGGTGTCGCACAATAACAGTTAACATAATCGTTCTTCAGCTCAAACATATCGACAATTTAAAACGGTAACACCGTGGGAGAATGAGTAAGGTAAACTATTTTACCCTAATGACCATTCTAGGCGTTTATGATGCAACTTTCAATCTTGTGATCCAAAGCGGTCTTGAGGAGCTTGTACTTGTAATCAAGTCAATTAGTACGGACATGGTGTGACTCTGGTGTGACAGTTTTCAGTGTAAGGTGATATTTTTTTCCGAATTTTAGTCTATTGCTCCTTCTGTCAATGTCCTCGATATGATCCATATTACCCTATCTTATTTTATCAGTGAGCGCACTAAACATTGGTTTATCAGTGACATTAAAAGTGTAGAATCTTCCATTATCACCGACTGTATTCAGCAGGTAAAGCCTACTGTTTCTTCAAAACCTACTGACATTTGGGTGGAAACTGGCACTGGACTATCACTATCCATCCCAGGCTCAAGTGAACTCTTGCTCTATGATTATCATTGTACCATTAAAGCTTATCTGCAATGGTCCGTGAATTTGGGCCATTCACCACTGGTTTAAAATACACGAAAAACTTAAACGATTCGGTTTAGCATTCGTATTAGTCTAAACGACCAGAATTGCTGCATTGATACTCTCAGACTTAAGAGTGAATGGGTATTAAGCCAGTTAGCCGGGATTTCAACGACACACCCATTTGTATGAAAAGGTCTATTTTCCATTGTGATTACGTGAGTCGGTTGACAAAAATTTCAGGAACTGATTAACACTGACTCATTATTTCTCTTGAGCGACACCCATAGTGAATCCAAGGGAACGCAATAGCGAAAACTCAAGAATTTGTGGTTAATCTTAGTCGTTGATTGTAATAACGATGTTTCGCTACAATTGAGCTAGGGAACATTCCGAATCAAGTAACTGTATTCCAGCTCATTCCAAGATAGATATTAAAACGGGGCATGCGAGGATTGCACTCAATTATTAGTCAACACTCCGCTCAGAATACTTGCGTAACTGATGAAAACATGCCGTGCATAACCTCTGTTGACCGTTTTTACAACTCACCTTAGTTACTGTTTTCATATTTATTATGTTGTAATTAGTCTGGTAATCAAACACAGAAAACAAGTCGTAATCGCTACTTTGTCGTTCTCACGACTTCAGTGGATATCTTCTGAGCTTCCGGCGTTGTATCGTAGCTCAACCGGTACAGTACTTGCTGCTATTGAACATGCTGTTTCTGTCACTAGTTTGAATCTAGCCGAGGCGCTGATGATTTGCAATCGAGGTTTTTGTGAAAACAGCTTTGTCAGAATCCCAACCGTTTCTATCACTTGTTTGTTGCTCGTTACCATTAAAGTTTGAGTTACGCTCTGTTTATTGGGTCTGTTACAATCGTATTCCAGATTTATTCCAAATTCACGCATAAAATGAGCGACTACTTTGAAACTTCCCATTGAATCATAGAACACGAGGCGTAGCAAACATGCTTTCGATAAAATTCTATCAGGCTGTTACAGTCATGAAACACCAAAATAAAATTTGAAACACTAAGTTCCTTTTAACCACTTCATTAGAGCAGAAAGAAGACATACATTGCGATATGCTAACATTTTATTTACTCTCATCAGTCACAAACGTAAAACATGCTACTTGAAATAAACCAAATCCCCGACTACTCATCAGTAATCTAAAATATCGCCTAGCAGGTTTAATGAGATCGGAAATTTCGACCTGTCTAGGAAGTCCTAATCGCGGGGTTATCGATTGGAGTTAACAGGACAGTTACTGTGTCTCTATTTCGAGACGATCGGGCAACCTGATCATTACTCACAAGCGAGAGTGGTTGACCGTTCACATATGATAATTCGGTCGTGCCTAACGTGAGGTCAATGGCGTAGTGGCCTCATGGACAGCGTGTCCGTGGTTCAAGTCCCGGCAGTGGCGATGATATACACTACTGACGAGCTCCAATGAGTGCGAAATTCGAGTCTAGTGCTTCTTTTCGAAAGGGGCCGATTGGATAGTCTATGGGAATGCGACAGCTACGATCAATTGTGGGTGATGTTCAAATTGAAATAAACTTAAAATTAGCGAAGAATGAAAATATTATCAACACACTCTCGTCATGGATGGAATCCTATCTGTTCATCCCTAACGTCTGCTTCTCAGGCAGCAACCAGTCAGTGAAGCAGAATGGACGACGAAATCCAACTTATGATTAGGGTCAAGCTTGTGATTTGCAGAAGGTCCTTGGTTCCCCTCCAGAATAATGACGACTAACCCTATATCCAAAAGAACATTCACACTCACTGAATTCATTCAAAACAGGTTTTTCCAAACGCTCTAAAACCTTCCTTAAGAGATGTCGGCAACAGATCAGCGACATTGCTGAGAGTGGCAGAAGAGATCGAATTGCGAGCATCGGTTTGCGTAGGTGGGTTTTGAAAGCAGGAAATAAACATCATACGAAAGCAACTTCTATTATCAGTTAATCAAGTTTCGTAGCCAGCGATCAGATAACACTTGAAAAACCTTCGAATTTCTTCCTAAGCTTAGTACATAAACTTTTAACCATTTAATAGCTTTAAGGGCTCCTCTGAGTAGCCATAAGAAGATGTGCCGTAAAAACAATGCCTGCATTCCGCAGTCTGAAAAATTTGGGACTGGCGGTCAATAGCAGCCCCGTGACAGATTAAATTCAGAGCTCGTTTGATGAGCTTATCCCATGGTCAGTCGTATCCATTTCTCAAGCAGCAGTTGTTGTGGTCAGTGGGAACGCCGTCTGTAGATCACAATTCGCATATGTGCTTCAGTAGGACGGAGAATCTTGGAGCGGACCACACCACCTGTCACTAATGGCAACACGGTCTATCTAAAACCATAGTTCTCAGGATAAAGGGTGCACCAAGAGGTACATTGATGTCCACCATAAGAGATTGGTATTTGCAGGAGACAACCCACGTTTAGAGCGGACATATGCGAGACGCTCAGCATCGCCTAACCACAATTATGTCAGTCCCATTCTACCAACCAAGCGTGACTGTACAGTGGTAGATCAGACGGCCACAACAGTCAACTCTATCAAGCATAACGGTACCAATGTCTACTTTTCAGATGCCCGTAGCCCACCGATCAATCTGCTACAAACTGTGATCGTCAAAAAACCAATTTTCGTTTTCTGACTGTTTTGTTCAAACTTCTGAAAGGAATGAACTGTTTTAAAAAACGTTTATGTTAATTGGCATCCTGAGTGTGAGCAGCGGATCAGAGAATATACGAATTTGCAAGCCTACGTCATCTGCAGAAAGGAAGAAAGTGATGAATTAGGGAAACGCGACTAACTTCTGAGATGAGGAGGATTTGACATTAAAATTGGAAGGAATAGATGTCCGCAAAACCATAAGTTCGTCAATCCAGTTTGTTAGATTCTACAGATAAAGCGATCTGAATCATATTTTGTGGTAGCCAACACAATGCGGAATTAACAATTCGTTGAAATGA
>JTDE01001021.1:146619-158290 GCA_014338405.1 Paragonimus skrjabini miyazakii | reverse complement strand
TTTTGACAGTTTCATGACAGCTGCAACCATCCAGTGAGTTGAAATTCGGACAGTGATCAGCATAGTGAGCCGCATCACAGACGACACCGTAGTTTGCAGCCTTTAAGTGGATTTCCAACAGGATGACAAAGCATGCTGGCAGTTAGAGATGACGACTTCAACGCAAAGTGCAAGTGTATGGCGTTCAAGGAAGATTATTCGCATGATTTCTTGTTTTCCTGATAATAAAACCTGTCGTGTTAAAACTGGATCAGGCTTTTAAGTTCCCTTCCCGGTCTTTACGTGAGTTCCCCAGTGCTTTGTCCTCTATTACTTCATATTCACATCAACGACCTTCCGGACAACATTTCCATCAACTCTCTTCTCCAAGCCGACGATTTAAAAATATGATAGGCTAGTGAGCTCGGAGTTAACAGGACAGTTACTGTGTCTCTATTTCGAGACGATCGGGCAACCTGATCATTATTCACGAGCGAAAGTGGTTGAGCGTTCACATATGATAATTCGGTCGTGCATAATGTAGGTCAATTGCGCAGTGGTAAACACGATTGCCTCATGAACAGCGTGTCTGTGGTACAAGTCCCGGCAGTGGCGATGACATACACTACTGGCGAGCTCTAATGAGAGCGAAACTCGAGTCTAGTGCTTCTGCTGTGCGATAGGGGCCGACTGGATAGTCTATGGGAATGCGACAGCTGCGATCAATCGTGGGTGATGTTCAAATTGAAATAAACCAAATCCCCGACTACTCATCAGTAATAAATGAAATGTTAACACATCGCAGTATATGTTTTCTTTCTGCTCTAATGAACCGAAATAAAAGTAAAAACGGCCGCATACAAAACTTTTTATTGGTCAAGATTCACACCACCTCACTTTGTCTATAGAAATCAACTGGGTGTTAACTACCTATTTCTCGTTTGGGTGGGTCAACTATAGTGGTCAAGGGAGCTGAAGCGACTGGATGAACGTTTTCTGCCCACACAAGGTTGACTTAAGTAACCTACAGGCGATGGCTTTAGTAGTGGGCAAAGTTTGCAAGTGAACGAATTTTGACCAACTATATGAAACCTCATAGATAGCAGTGAACGATAGATCGATGTCAGCCTGATGGTTGCTGTCAGCCGGATAATGAAACTCGTGACTGATTTTCTTTCATTTGTTCCGATCCATGTTGGATGACACTGTCTGATTCTACTAGGCAAATGGCTAGTCGTACGACTTTGTGGGTGCAGATAGCCTTCGTCCAGTCGTTTCAGCCCCCTTGGTCATTTACTGACTCAACCGATCGATACGTATGCTGTTAACACCCAGTTGTCCGTCGCACACGCAAAAGTGAGCGTGAGTTTTCATCAATACCAATCTTTGCATAGGACCGTTTTTATATTTACTTTGATGTTATATAACTATAGCAACCTGGTGAAATTTTGTGGGGAACGAGCGACCTTTTGGATTATCAAACCACGAACATTTTCTTCGGCTTACTTTAGTACTCCCGCCCACAAAGTAGTATTTCGTTCATTTTCCAAAATAGTTCAAATCATTTGTGATGGTTCATCAAAAGTCAAAACGTGGCGAACAGGCTCGTCTTTAGTGTGTCATCTTCAGGCCAAATACAACACAATAAATATCGTATTAGTTGTCAAGTCAGGATTTTGTGGAACCTAATACAGTATGAATCTAACGTCATTTGGGGATTACGGACATGATTACTATGGTACCGTGTCAAGTGTTCCAATGACGGCAGGCCACGGTAACTTCAGTGGTTGGACAAAAGACTTGTGAGCACATAGATTAGGGTTACGCAGCCGGATTCCGATCGCCACGACAGCAGCTAAGACACTACATTTCACACCTCTGGTGTGAACAAGTGACACAGTAGATAGGCTTGAACGCGACATCAACATTGACTGTGTGACCTGTGTCAACTATGTGAGGCAAGATTCTGCTGGAAATCTTTCGCTGTTGTCCGGTCGTCAGCTAAGTTGGATGATGTTTGCGTATTCTCTCCGATAAGCGCCTTATTGTGCGACGAACATAACTTGCACCATAGGAACAAGCGAGTGAGTAGATAAAAAACGAGGTAGCATTACTGGGCACTGCATCCTTGAGGTGATGGCGTACAGCTGGCTTTGAGAAAAGCGTTAGTCTTAGTTATGCAGCATAGAACGTTCTCATCAGGGTCACGTCGAGCCTTCTGATCAACGATACACTTGATAATTCTCCGTTCTAATGCAAGTTAATATAGATTGCTTTCCGCTCTACAGAAAACTCATAGTCTCGCGGCTCCCTTCGTTACATGTTTCGAGCTAGGAATTTATCCGGATATCCATGAGCACGAAACGTTACACAGAAGAGCTTGAGCTAATTGTCCAGCATATTCTCAGTATAAATTTTGTAAACTCAGTTTATTAGACAATGTATCAAGTTCCGTTTCTGTTTCATGGGACAAAGCTGCGAAAATGGGTAAGTTGGTCATTCTACGTCCGCTTCCTATGCATGCCTCGTTGAATCGATCTATCTGTACGTTTCAGTGGTGCAACATCAAGGAAAACCAGTTTTTCACCCTGTTCCACTTCCATGGTAAACTTCAGTTTCTTATGAGCTAGGTTGGCTAGTGATAACAGAGAGTCAGTATCATTGTTGCTATCGGTGATACAGAAAATATCCTCTACGTACAGTTTGCACAGTACGCACTGATCTATCAATCCTGTTAGCCTTGTTTGCTCTATCATGTCCATGAAAAAGTCAATCAGCAATGGGCTTGACGACGAACTCATTGTGACCCCATTCTTCTGGTGACAGATTTTCTCATCAAATTGAAACGGGATGTCATGCGTGTAAACTAACAAATGATCTTTGAGTTACTCATCCGGCATTCGGAATTGCATGCCATTCGAATAGATGTAATCAAGCATAAAATCAGTTATCACTCTAAGTGACACGCTCGTGAACAGCGAGTACACGTTCAATGATAACATTCTTTTATTATCAATAGTCTAATTTTCTACAGATTCAGTGAACTGAAATGTATTCTTGAGGCTATTTGGAGCTAGTCTGTTGCAAATTGGTTTCAAATGTTCGGTTAGCCAATTAGCCAGTTCAAGCTCGTTTGCCACGTTTTGACTTTTAATGAAATCTCCGGATATATTTGAACAGTCGAAGCAATCCAGAATGATGTTTCCTCTGTTAGAATTGGGACGTTACTACAACAACGTGGTCAGTCTCTGTTGTGTACCTTTAGACGATGGTTTTGTTGAACATATTCGTGCTCAAACCAGAAAAGGGCCACTAGTAGTCATTTTGGCTATTACAAGACTTCAGAATCACTTGTTTAGCGCTCATTTCATCACCGTGAGATTCTGGAATTTTATCTACAATCCTTAATGTTCCCTGTCTGAATCATCTGTATCAGTAAGTCACCAGTGAACTGTTACACTTACTGCAATGCTATAATCGCGTTCATCACAACAGTATACAGCGTTTTTTACACACAAGCTATCTGAGATGAGTGGTGATTCTGACTGCTTATTAAGTTTGCAACTCTCTATATATCATTCAGATTTAATTTGTGAACCTAAAAAACTGTACCATTCATTTTTGTAATCTGTTAGAAGTGGTCGGAAAATTGGAAATAATCAAAGAATTGCTCAAATCTACAAACGAGAGAAAAAAAATTTGTTACCTCAATTGAGATATTGCGTATGACTGCTCGGATCCCTGCGTGTGCGTCATTAGGATCTGCCGTTTCTAGCTATCTGCATTTTGTTCAGTGCGATGTTGAAAATATCATCTCTTGTTAACAGGCGTATCTACTGGCTAAGCAGACAAGATGAATCGCGCAATATCCATTGATTTGGTTCCGTGGGTAACACCGTCTACGAGATTGTGCAAATCTACTAGTGAAATCGAGCGTCAGTTGTTTGAAGCGGAGCTGGAAGATTTCGGCTCACACTGCCTGAGGTGTCGGGTTGGTGGATGTGTGCTATACCGTTGAGCCAATCAGAATACAGCGGTGTCAACACTATCTGAACTGTTATTTCCCGAGTGCCTGCTGTCTCCTGGGTAGCCCTATTCGTTCTAACGTCACCTGGTTCACTCTACTCATATCCTCTTCTTCTCGGGTTGAGCAGAACAACTGAGCGCGTAGTCAATGGAACGATCCAACAAATTTTTGGCTAGTTTGACTTTTTGTTGGACAGCTGGTAACCAGGATATACTGTGAGTT
This sequence comes from Paragonimus skrjabini miyazakii, assembly GCA_014338405.1. Classification (NCBI taxonomy): domain Eukaryota; kingdom Metazoa; phylum Platyhelminthes; class Trematoda; order Plagiorchiida; family Troglotrematidae; genus Paragonimus; species Paragonimus skrjabini miyazakii. The sequence goes on along the minus strand of JTDE01001021.1, from coordinate 154,062 downwards.
ACCAAAAATTTCACTGTGTTAACCAAGTACACTCTAGACTTTTCAAATAGACTCCGTTACCTACAATTTATGAAACATTGCGACGTATGCGCTCCGATCCCCGTAGTTCGCATAAGAACAACTATTATAGCCTGATTATTATCTGTATCTTTTGACGTTGGCATAGGGTGTATATCACAACCTCATCAATTGCGGATTTTAATGCCTTGAGAAGCGTTCAGTCAGGAAGGCATTCCTCGTACTCTTGTTGTTAACAGTGACCATCATTTCATCGCAGCGAGTATTGGTGTCTACCTAAAGAGTATAAACCATTATCACTTGCTAACTGCGTCCCTTCATCCGCAATCAGATGGAATCACTGGACACTTCGTGAGATCTCTAGAAGTTGAAGTACATCCACAGGTCTTTCTGCCTTCATGGAACCTGACGGAGGGGATGGCCAATTCCCGGTGCAGCAACGAAGTGCTCAGCACGTCAAAACACGCGAGAAGCTGACAAGGCGGTTCAAGAAACATGCTCTGAAGGCTCTTTGTGCTGGACTCAGCCAAAATCGTTCTTCATCGTAGTAGCATGCATCAACTGTCGAGTGGAATCGTGCTTAGTAATTCTCGTACTTGTACGTATATATATCACATACTTTACTTGTCAGACTATTCAGTGCATCGCAAGCATGCTGATTAGCATGTAGCTTGAATCTAGTACATTTTTCTTTAGGTCTGCTCCAAGTTCCACTTGCAGTCCTGAGAAGCTAACCGATTTGCATCTCAGAAGATTAAATAGACTAAAGTTAAAGGATCGCTTGTACTGGTCTCTTTGACCACCACGGGAGCTTCAGCGAGTGCGGTGTACATCCGGTTGACCGGAAAAGTAACGACTACTTGTAAATTGCATAACGCCAAAGGCGACCTCGCGAGCTAGCTGTCTTAATGACCTCAGAGTGTCGTCTGAGACTTGGAAGGTATTTTGGAAGGCCTGGTTCACAACAGGTTGGTCCGTTGTGTTGAAAACTAGCCTCGAAACGTGCAAGACGTCGAAGGCTACGTTTAGCTTGATCGATGGTGTGGCATTACCTGTTTCTTGCGGCATTAGCCTTCTTTGTGATTTTATTGGTCGCGTGAGTGAGTGAACATTTATATGGTTCAAGTTTACTCTAAGCTTGATGGGATTAAGATTTTGTAGAAGTATGCAGTGTATAATGTGGTCAACGGTCCAGCGTAGATTCTTCATATTCATACAGTTTGATGTCATGTGTTAGGTACTGGATAATGTTTCCCTGGTTAATTTTTCTGGACTAACAGCGCATTCCCTAAAAACATTATTTCGTCGGAAGACTTTCATACACAGCATACGGCGTGCATACGTAACGTCCTAACTACCGAAACTCAGCATTTGGATGTGTCTACGGCCCGGAAGATTCAGTCCTCCATTGCATACGTTGCCAGTAAGATGTGTCCTACAATAATTGCATGACAGCTCATCGTTCGTGTGATCATCAAACACATGTTCACCGATATTAGTTCAGTAGACTGCGCGCACAGACGCAAACTGATTCATAACTGTCATGAGCATAGCATATCGAATAGTCAGCCATGTATGATGGTCTTCAAGTAGCCGGAAGGTTCGCTTTATCTGTCTATGTACTGGCAGCCACCATGCGCCGGCGATTGCGAATTGTGTTATCAGCTTTTATTTAGTGCACTGCTATTTACATGTTACATTTATGCACTTCTATTGGCGTTATTAGCCTTCTGAGTATATGCAACTCTCATGCCAATGCCCACATGTATCAACATGTCATCCTAGTTCGTAATCACCAAACCCAAACCTGTATGATGCGAACGTTTTGTATCGATCCAAACGAAGCGGATATATCGTTTTTCAGGATGAAGCTAGTTTCCAGAGACAACGTTTCCGAACGAGCTGTCCACGTTGATCTCGATCTCGATCGCGTAACAAGTTGTCTTTATCACAGCATCAATAAAATGGTCAAATAACACATGTTGACAGGATGCGAAACGACACAACTCAGTGAAGAGACCACAAAACTGAGAGACATCAAGCGACGCCTATTGTTTTCAAAGCACGTCACAGTCCACAAATGGCGCTATAAACCCAAAAACAGAATAACGTGCCTCAGATTCTGTGAGAAAATTGTTAGGTTTTGATCAGTCTCCCAGTGATTTGTAAATCTCTTTCATTTATTAATGTAGCCTCTTATTATCTATCGTTTGGTGAGAAAACTGTCGCGATGGCACAATCCGGTAGAGAAATAGTGTATCTTTACTTTCTACATTTATAATCACCAGTGCATGCTGACTTCCAGACCCCCACTACCTCTCGAGCGCTGATTCTGAACCGTGGGTCGATGCGTCCGAGCGACTTCGCGAGCGAATGCGCGCACACGCACATACCATACCAACAAACCGCTAATCTGGCAGTGGTTTGGACAATGTGTTGTGCCCGTTCGCTTACCCGACTCGGTTAGAACGCGTGGCCGTTCGGTAAGCCCTGTGATCTGGACTCTGGATTTTTTCTGTCCGGGCCACAGTTCCGGAAGGTATTGCACATGGGTCCGGAAGTAAAGATCGTCTGCACTGCATTTTCACATCCAAGCCCACTCATGTACGTGGTCACAATACGTGCTAAACCAATCATTGTGACGGGTTTGAGCCGTGATGAAACGGGTGTGATGGGGAAACGGCGGACGCGAACATTAGGACGAAGCCACGTGCAGTGGCCCCCGGAAGCGCTACCGGATTAATCTGGCACATCATGCCCTGTCAATACTGACCGAAAGTTTTGATTTAACCGTTTCTGTTGTTTGTCGTTGTAACATTGTCATTTGTTAGTGGGTGCTGAAACAACCACGATAAACATTTCCGCAGTAGGAGTGGGAGACGGAGTGTTCGCGTTTGTTGAGCATCCACGAGAAGAACGCTACGGTACAAATGTGAGCAGGAATTCGTGCGCGGCGAATGGGTTTTGCATAAAGGTTGTATCAATAAAGATGCAATCGGTTTTGGTGCTGACTATTCAAAAGCGAAGTGACGCATTGCGATTCATATTGATGATAATCAATCGAGCTAGACCTCATAATGATCGGTTAAAACGGTCAGTGGTTTTCACATATCAATTCCTCAACACTTAAGTTACCTGATCAGCATATTTACCGAAAATTTCGACTCTAATGCAGGTCAGTGCAAACACTACGTCACATAACAAAACGGTTTTGTTTCCGCCCATAGAGTGTCTTATTTTCTTCCCTCAGTTATGTATGGTACGTAGTCAGTACTAAGCAGGTTGAGTAACCAATTACAACCAAAAGAAGATTATCGAAGTAGTCACTTCAATCTGAAAACGTATCAGTCTTTCGTTGATGCAACAGAGGAGGTTCACCAGGAGCATTACCAGCTCAATACTTGATCCACTAAAATAGCTAGCTCGTCTTTTTGACGTCACGTTATTTAGAAAGGTCAGGAAGTGTCTTCGAGTAGATTGTGTCATTGATGAGTAGTGGAGGATTGTATCAGTTTAGTTCTTAGTGGTCTTTCCGAAACTACCGTCAGCTTTGATTTCTCTAAGTTTTGCAGAGTTCGGGGCAGTAGCTTTCGTACAGTTTTGCTCTCACATTAAAGCCCCTTAGAACAGTCAAGCCGCCTTTTCACTGTCGCCAAAGTGAGGATTCCGTTGTGATCGAATTATAAGGAATCACCCACCATTTCGATAACATCGTCTAAATCCCAGAGTGCGTAAAAGAACACTGGGATGAAGGATGTGCAGTGTTCACTTCATTTGTGATTTTACCAGTCAATATCAGCTGCGGCTACTCATTTTTTGTTCAGATGTATAGTAGCCTGACTAACAACTAGATTTTGTACCCATCGTGCGTCATCAATCAGGACAACAGAACAGTTTGAACACAAAGTTAATTTAACTGGACAAAGTGATGTACAAATTAACGCTCATTAGAGTGCACTTTGAATCCGTTTCATTTAACTAAGGAGCTTTTCTCAGATTTCAGTTTTGTTTGACTATAGGTGAATAATGGTAAATTGTTTGGCAGATTTGTTAAGTTAGAACAGACCGAAATGCGAAAAATCAGGGCTATAGCTGGATTTGAACCAGCCTGTTATAGGTGGACACTGAAATCCGCTAAAAGTTTGCTAAAATATGCTTAATAAACCAGATGGCTCTGACGTCATACTTTGGCCGCACGTCAACACCGAGTTCACATGTGCTTAGTGTACGGAATCACAGGTTGATCAGAGTGAGACACACCTAAAACAACGTCATCCGTATATTTTAAAAACTGTTCGTTTTGGTGGCAAAATTTCATTTTGTGAGGTCGACAATGGAAAAGATGACAGGGTAGCCTCTTGAGGTATACCAGAGTGATTTGTTACGTCGCACTACACGACGTTGTTGAAAGATTTGTATTCGATTCTGTCGCTGAAATAATTACCTGATTTCATTAGGAGATAGAAAACGCTTATTTCCTTGTCCTAGTACAATCGACTTAATAGAAAATTTTACTAGAGTGCATGAATAAAGTAAGTTGTATTCTCTGTTCTCTAAAGCTGTATTTGTAAAGTTTTCAGCAATCTACTACCGACTATATGTGTATATTTTTGTTGACAGTAGGACCGGACATGTCAAGTCTGTTAAACTGTGGTAACTACGCCCAAACCGACCGGCGCTGACCGTAGAAGTGCGTCGGTTCAACCGACGTGCGAGGTTGACGCCGCGATTCAATCCACGCCCCTAATAGACTGTAAAACTTACAGACCGTTGGTTATGTGCATCGATGTTTGTGCACGCACATGACGTCTGGTTAGTTGCGGTTGATGTGATGTTCTGCAGAGCTGTGTGGGTCACGTGACGAGTGACTGGTATGTTAACTAATTATCACTTTTGTGTACAAAACTGATTAAGAGAAGATACTCGGTCCACTACATGTCACCTTAGCGAATGAGTGGTCAATTTTAGATTTCAGATTTGGTCAACTCGGCTTGGAGACACTTTGGGTTTGTGCTCACTGCTCTGAGTACACAAAGAATCGTTATTTCCATCTATGTTGCACTCACACATGGGTTTTGACGTGATCATCCACTTGCACGATGGCAGCAATAGTTGCATTATTTGCTATAATACGAAAAGAAAACCAGCGTATTAAATGCCTGCGCTCAAATGTCACTTTAATCCCTATAGCCCAGGAACTACATCTCTATTGAAACATATTTCATATATTTGTTTAGTGGACCTATGTTCACTCTGACTTCACTTCCGATAATTTTATCGAAAGCAAGTGAATGGCTGCATCGTTTTGAAGTCGAATGGAGTGAATCAGTGTTTTAATGCAGTTTATCACTTATGCATATTCGTCCTGCTCTTGACAATATGATGCACACCTGACAATTTTGGGCACGTTAAGTGATCACTGATTTGACTTCACGAGTGGTTATATCAGAAACACATAGAAAGAAGTTCATTGTAGTAACAGGTAAAGAAAACCTAAGGAGGCAGACAGATAGGTCAGGATTGATTTAATCAAAGTCCGTTGAGTCATGTAGAACCTCGAGTATTTTAAAGTACCTACATATTCTTAGCAAACAGCTCATTTACAAATTAGTTTTGCCCATTATCTTAGACACAGTCGAGTCCACGAAACGATACGAATGTTAAGAGCATTTATTAATGCCACCCTCCCTTGTAAACTTATAGTGCCATCCGTGATCTCAAGGTGGACGGCCCAAGGGTTATTTATTCAGGAAGGCAACACGTGGGTTGTGCGTTTCAATAAGACAACAAACAAAAACACTCATCTGCGTACGGTACTGCGACCAGACGGTCCTGGTTGCCACAGACACCGATGCTCAGTTCCTTTACGTTCCTTTACATACCAAGAACGATTTCATGTGACGCTGCACTCTGATGTTTCATCCTGCATATATTTCCAGTGATTACTTCAATGCCAAAATATATGCTCTGGCGCTCACTACTGAATAGCAGTGGTGTGAGTAGTAAAGCACGATCGCTCCTCCTCACTACACTACTACATCACGTAAATAGCTCAGACCTCTAAACATGGTGCTATTTTCCCAAAATGTCATAAAACATATGGAAAATGTTTCTAACACGATGAAACATTGGTCTGGGCGACTAACAATACAACGGAAACTTGGCTAAGCTTTTTTATGGACTGCGGGGCCATAAAGCATTGCGTACACAACATGCTTAATCAAACGTTTCGCCCGGATCCGAAACCTTGATTGGTCCCTAATGCCGATTGGAACTCATCATGACAACCGTTCATGCAATTCCACTAAACATAACACACAAACGAAGATCGCTGTTCTTCTTTTGCATATTTTTCCTTCCACCAATCCTATGTTGTGCCTGTAGTTAACTCGAGGAAAGGTAACTTTGGTAATTTTATTCTGCGTTATGTGGCCCATGAGCAGTCGATCACATACAGAAAATCGGAATGCAAATTATCTCCTCTACTTAACGGTTTCGAGATGCCTGGGAGCCGTTGAAAGCAATTCGATACGAGCATTTTCATCGGCGTCTATTCTGGAACTTTAAACTACCGTATTCATTCCATGTAAATCCGAGTTAGCTAACCCATACTGGCTGACCCCCATCCTTTGTTTGGATCTTCGGTGAGCATGTGTGCAGTGCGGACTGACTGCTGAGGTCTATTCCATCAAATTTTTGTCAGAGTACAGCTTTGATAAGTCGATCGCAAAGTAAAAACTAGGTGCACGGTCCGGTGCGTAAGTAGCGCCCTTTCGGGCACATAATGTTCTGTGACTTACCGTCACGTGCCAGCACCGACCGTAAGTTTGTGTCCTTCGCCCTAATTTGCGATACACCACAACGCGCCACCCACGTGCATGCATTTTGTCTGGCTTCCGCGGCATGGCACCACAACAAACACGTACTTTAGTGATTAATTGGGTGAGCTGTGTTATGTCATCCACTAACTGGGAGGTTACAGTAACTAACTCTGTGGGGCGACAGTGAGCATCGGCAAGCTAGCAACTATCCCATTTGTGGGTTTTGTTCTCTTTTAAACGAATCTAGCTCTGCCCGAGTCACTTTGTGTCCTAACGTTCCCAGCTTAGTTTAGTCTGACGATTAACGAAAATTTGTCCATAGGATAAACACCAGCAAGAAAAAAGCAGTCGCCGTTCCATTGTTGACTGCGGTAATCGAATGAAAATGGCTGTCCAGACGAGCAATACCGTAGACGCTGATATGGCCCGGTTGTGTGTGTCTAAGCGCTTGTTGTGCGTCTTCATTTGGACCGATGTCGTACCAACGACTAATAAATTTTATTGAGATCCACACCCAATCTTCGACCACTTTGTAATACCCGAACTCGTGAGGCAAAGGGTAAATAATGAACAAGCTCGATCCCAATCCAAAACACGACTCAGC
>JTDE01001021.1:122012-133133 GCA_014338405.1 Paragonimus skrjabini miyazakii | reverse complement strand
TTATTTAGCTAAGAGTGAGCGAACCGAGCATGCAGTTTCATTTTATCGCACCTCAATGGTGTCATCTGATATTTTACAGAAAGCCTGAATGCGTTGACGTGGTCTTTGCACAAAGGACTGGCACGTGTTTTCTGTTTAGGTGTGTTTGATTAACCGCAAACAGCTCCGGGCTACGAGTACAATAATTAATGACTTGACCAGGTCATTTAGTATAGTAACGATCAAAGGTCGAAATATACTACTTAGGTGCAGTCTGATGAACGAACATAAGTATTTATGCGATCGGGGGGGAATACAAGAAGAAATATTGGGCTGCAGTCCAACAAGAAACTGTTCTCTGCACGTGAACCTGCCACTGGTATCCGTAGAATTCAAGATTTATAGTTATGTATATATAAATGTTTGTTTTAGAAGAGTCGGGTCGGTTCTTTGAACAATCGGTCCTCGTGCCACTCGCATTCTTGACTCATAACACTAGATGACCAGTTGCTGAAATGTATTCGGCAGCTGCTGAATATAGGGTCTCCGTGACTTCTATAGTCAAACGTCCGTTGTCTCATGTTTCTGTTTTTATTCACCTAGAGACAATTCAAACTTTGTGTCCGTTTGAACCCTGTGAATAAGACAGTCGGAAGGCCCAGTTTAAATTGTCCAATTTTAACACATACTGATAAGTCCTACATTTGCAACCCGCAGTAAGCTTTTGCTCAGCCTTGCCTTATTGAAGACAGCCTCCATTTCCTATCCGTGAAAACAGCATTACAAGTTCAGCTACACTAGCATTTTATGGGAAATACAGTAGAATGCAGATCTAGCTCTTTTTCATGGGACTTGAAACCAATATGTGGCCGTGAGTAGTGCCCAAATTGTGGTCGTAATCAATGAACATTCCGAACAAATATTCGATCGTGCTTAAACTTAGTCAAACCGCACGACATGAGACAGTTGCTGTGACATGTCAAAATTTACCATTTTTTCTTTGTACATTGTAAACAACTCCGTGAGCACATCACCACTACGTTGATGTTGTCAAGCAAATGATTTTGTATGAAACGAAATCGGAGGTTTGCTTTATTTGCACCTACACAAAAATGATGTGTTGGGTGATCAATGAACCATCACTGACAATCGTAGAATGATGAATTTTGTCACGCTGTCAAACTGTTCAAACCGTCATGTTGATGACCATTCAAAATAAACCCGAAAATGAACTATACATTTAGGTGTTATGCTGTTATCGACATTCCTCACATTGTTGGCTGTACGAAGCGTTCTAGCAAACATTAGCTCACGCGGTCATCGATTAGTCACATGATACTCATGGATTGCAAACATCTCAGTTGTCGGTTTCTTTTCTACCAAGGTCGGCAAATAAAAGTGCTTTTGAATGAAATTAATTTTGTTATTTTGAAAGCATTAATGCAGATGGTCGCTTAATTCCTTCACATAAACTCTAAAATTATGACGTTAATAAATCCGTGTTTGAATGTTCTCATCGAGTGCATGGCAGTCGCCAAGTTTATGTGACTAGTTCACTGTCAACCACAGTGTCCTACATTTTATATTGTTGGTCCTTTGTTATTGCGCTTGAACTATCGATCGTTATCACAGCATCTATCCAACGATGTCAACGATTTGGTAAAATGTTAGAAAGATGTGAGAATTCTTCAGAACGATTTAAACGGTAGTCCCAGGTGTTGTAGTGAAAACCATTTGCCATTCAAAGTACACATGTGCAAATTCGCACCTGTATGTTTTGAGGATGAAGACGACAAACTGCATGATTCTCTTCCGATGTGTATTAACCGAAGTTGACTAGCCATTTATGGTAGTCCTGTAAAATTTCTCAGTCATGAGGTATACAAGAACAAGGTAACGCAGTCGAGAATTATGAGGCGTAGGATTCTGTTCACAAAAGAAACCGCTGGTATCCGCCTCTGTGACTTACTTCTGTGTAGCCAAAACCGTTTTGTTCCGGCTTTGGAACTGCCTTCATTTGTACTAACTTTGGTGCGGATATCTCACCTTGACCAACCCACACCCTATTAACCTGTCAAGATTCATTGCTCAAGTGACATCTTGGCTACGGCTTGATACTGATTTGACTGACCATAATGACTCATCCGCTTTGTGTTTATCCCACTAAAAATTCCCCCGTAAATGGAATGCATTTAGTCTGCTGATAAACCATAGTAAGCGTGCTTGTTCACTACACCGAACTTCTTAGCTTGAGTTACTCTACAGACTATGGGGCAGAACCTTTCACTCAGAAGCCTTATTCATTATAGTTGACTTCTTAAATTGTTGTCTCCTACAAACAAACACACAGAATTTTGACGTGTTCTTAAAACGTGAAAAGCACTAAAGGAATGTGTGCCAAGGACCAGGTGGTTGGGAGAGTCACATGACAGGTAAAATTCACACCCCTAGAAGTTATGAGAATTGGTACAAATATCGTCTTGCAGAAACTTGCAGGTGACCTAATCTTCCTCACAAGCATGGAGTCAAGTAGAAGTCATTGCCTGAAACATGGGTACTAAAACAAGCCATTAATCTGCAACTAGAACTTTGCATGTATGTACAGGAATGCACTACCTAACTTCATGGTCAATGCATTCCCTCACGAACTAGGTGTGACAATCCACACCACATTCATAACTCATTTCAAAATCAGTCGTAAGCTTATCTGTCACAAAACTGGTTCAGTGTGTTTCTCAGTTTGTCTCCTTCCGCACCTTCCAGATTTTTTTCCGCTGGTTTGCTTTTCATACTTTGCAAGCCGTCCGTCGTATTTTATTTCTCAACCAACAAAAAAAAACTAGGGAAGCACAAATATGGATTTCTTCTCCGTCACACTCCGATACATCTGTTTAAAACTGGATCTCTGTTAGATTCTGTAACTGGCTGAGGGGGAACTTCCACATGACCTGTAAATGACTTAGCCGATCGTTGAGTAAAGTACGCGCGAACAAAACTTTGAATCGATTACCGAACGTGTCAAGATAATTTGTATGGACAATTTGTAAATCACTTGCCTTTTGGATGAGTAGAAACCAGTAATTGGGTACTTGTATCCAATAAACAAGAATTTCTTCAGTAATTTAATAAAATTACCTCACTGTTAACTGCAAAAGCAATTGTCAGCTTTGTATTTTAAAACAGCGGCCTGGTAGTAAAGCCCGAATTAACAGCAAATAATTAAAACGGTGATTTCAATGTTCGATTTGCTCAACATTTAAGTCAACCTTGGACAGTCCAAAATAGTATCCTGGATTCTATGAGAATGTCGCCTTCGTTCCATTAAACAATTCCTCCGCCTTTAAAAGTTATAATAGACCTCTAGTATGTTTTCAGTACATTCAGCTGTTTTGTGTATCTCCTTTACATATGTGACTAAAGCAAACTAGTACGATGAATACACAACCACAACGCCTTAAAGCTAGCACACAGTCAACTGAGGAGCAACTAAACGCATGCCGATAGTTCTATCAATCTTACTGGAACCTGGTAAACAAAAACCAGGACAGACGTAAGACACTTTGCAAGGGGCGGTTGATCTCTGTGACTCATGATCCACGGGAACAACACTTAGGACTCAAGAGTGCATTGTTACCTTGAATATAACCGCTCTGCTTAGGCTGACCCAGGGGTCCACCCTCTGCTCTTAATCGAACTTAAGTAACACTAACCTATCCCAAAGGTCTAAACTGAACAGTACTCACAGCCGATCGTAGCGTCCGCACTCCCATTAACAACAATATGCACTAATGGTCAACTGTAATATGAATAAAGCTTGATGGTGGGCCCAGGTTAGTTTGATAAGCACCTTTACTGGTCAATGTAATTGATTGAACTAGTTCAATGTTTGTTTTTTAGTCCGTCGGACACTGGGCGCTTGTTGTGAATTGTGACATTCCACTTTTGTAAGCTTCATTTGTCAATTTGCCAGCATGCTCTACAACCGGGTAGTATCTATCCCATTGTCAAGTTTGAGGCTTACACAGCGAGCTAAGTTTTGTATGCTGGTCAGTTAGTAATTGTATCTAGATTATGTAGCGGACAGAGGTCGATTAAACAAACTTAGTTGCGTTGAATTCCTGAGACTTCAACATATGAAGTAAGTGAGGTGAATTCAGGCACCGCTAAGCAGAAACCGATAGCTATAACAATGTCGCTTATACAGTGGTAGTTCTCTGAATCTGTCGAATGGCACAAAAGATAGTCAAAGCTTCCTTCTGAGACAATCAGCAGACGGCTACCTGTGGCCTGAAACTTGACGGGAAGTGTGTGATCCAACATCACCTTCTTCAACTTCTCGAACGAAACCTTTGTCGGTACCTTTGGGAAGGTCAAATTCTTCAGCAAGGCGTATATGTCACCCCCACAAGCAGTGAGATATGGGGTTAACTGATCCAGTTTACCGTTCTTCCCGATGTTACATTACAGTTCGAAATGCTCTACCCACTCTTAAATCCCTTATAAGAAATACATGAAGCAGTGGGTTAGACGACCAAAGCAGTGTCGCACCAATCACTTTGTTTTTCAGCTGTGTAAAACGCGGGGGTCTGTTCTGGTTGGCAGTTGGTAGACCAATCCCATCAACATAATCAGGACACTCGTAGTTGGTTGTAGTCGGACCGCTACGAAACTGTGGCGCGTTTTAGTCTGCAAGCAGCCATCCTGGAATACAGGATTACCACATAAACCTATTAGATGAATCAGAATGGTTTATCAGGTTTCGTTTGGTGGCCAGTGTTAACCGATCAAAGACCATTCCTCCCATAAATAGACTGCGTCCAACTGTTGCAATGCCGTTTTGTGGGTGCTGACGAACCCTTTTTGATAGACGCCATCTAAATCGCGCAACACCGCATTGCGCGAGATAATGAGCTCCGAAGGAAACAAAGTAGGCTATCTTTGAGATGTGACATCAACACGCGGCTGGTACTTTACGGCCAGTGCCACAGGACAGACACTGTTAAATGAATTGGGAATTCGACAGCGTATCAATTCACTGCCGAGGCCGTTAGTATCCGATTGCGCAACCCTGACCTCTGTACTCAGAAGAAGTTCGTGCAGACACTTAATCTCTCCTGACCCACAATCAATCAAGCCCACGATTTGGAACAGTGATTGCGTAACTGATAACAAACACGCTGTCCATAACCTCTATTGACCGTTTTTATGACTCACCCCAACTACTGTTTTCATATTTATTATGTTGTAATTAGCCTGATGACCAAACACAGAAAACAAGTCTTGTTCGCTACTTTTGATCAGACAAAGTACACCATCTACGTAGCGCTTACACTTACCGAGGACATGATGAAAATCGCTTGTGTTTAGTCTGACAATCAGTGAGGTGTGAGGCGTGAACCCAATGGTATGCCAGTATTATGTCTACCGAGCTATATATTAAAGTGAAATTGGACATAGGAAGTACAAAATGACAGTACTTCTTTTGGTTTGTCGATGGGAATTCCCATGTCGAGTTGACTGTTCCTAATGTGATTGCAGAAATAATAAACCACTTCGTATGGCAGTGCGTTAGTGAATATCGACGTTGAGTTTCATCAAACGTTGGTGTAAGTATTACTAATAAGTAGTGTGGCAGATTTATGAATTTAGATGAGATGGTGTAAGTTTTGAGGTCTACTGAATCATCCAGCTCGACGAAATAGTGCCTTCCAAACGGACTGGGCTCAATCGGGGTTTGATCGGTTCCAGTTTCTCCATTAGTCATTGAAAAACTCGCAATATGGTGAGTTGTATGTACCAAGGCCTAGCTTTGATTGCCTTCTTTCTAGGTGAAATGCATGCAGGCCCTAAGGACGAGGAATGGCTATCCCCATAGGTTTGAGACATTTCAAAACACGTGCATCAGTCGTTCCCAGTTGATTGACTTCTTGAATGCACTTGGAAAAGTTTTTCTCAATAAAACTTGTTACATTCTTGTATTCACCAGTCCTAGTCTTGTTTATTTACCTCAGCCATAGACCCTTGGATAAAACATTAAACCTATGGGGAAGCGGCAAAGCAAAGAAGTCCTTTTGTATTAAATGACCCTCACCCCAGAAGTTAGAAAGCAACAAGCAGTACGGTTGCTAATGCCAATATGAAGGAAATCTCATCCCGTTCACAGCACCCAACAAAGTTGACGTCATGACTAACCCTGGTATCGGCTACGTGCAACAATCTCCAGAGTCACGTGGACGGGCGTGCGAATTAGCTTACCAACCTTACTCCGCTTCTAGCGTAAAAGGAGCCCAATCGAACCGTGATGGTCAACTGCTAGATTGAGACAGAACAGCTGGGATGCAACTGATCTGCATCTATTCACATCTTCATACATTAAAACCGCGCATTTCGCTAAGGACCGCAAGCGCGGTATTCATTTAAATAAATTGCTTTTCCTGATTTTCGTTCACTAGGTGTCTCAGTTTGTGTGGAGGTCAAATGCGCGTAATTCGGGCCGATCCTTATATAATTCAAACTGGCTGTCAATTCAGACAGGATACAATTAAACAGTAACTATGCTAAACTATGAAGTAATCACATTCTGAAACATCACGCGTCATATTATCAGGCCTGGAACCTTTACGTCGCAGCGACACAGTTTCATGCAACGAAAATTTGACCTGGAAACAATCATGTTCTTTACTGGATGAAGTAAATCGGAGGCTGGAGAAAAGCGAACGAAATGGGACTTTCAAAATTACACGTGCTTTCGCCTATAAACGACAGGAAACTAACTGGACGGACATACGAAAACTAAATACAACAGGATCTAGTTTAACCGTTGCAACGGACCACACAGTGGGAGCAATGAATCGAAAGTGAATTTGCAGAAACCTACTGGAGGTGGTTATAGGGATTATACCCATTCCAGAAAAGACCTGAATTGAATTGAAATGAAATGAACTGTTCTGATTGTGGTGTACTTTCATACTGCTTAACTTCGAGCTCCGAGTTTGTCGTAGTCGTCGTAATGAATTCTATTCACTTGAGTTACCACATTGTCCATCTTTCAGTTACTTAGATCTCAAGGCACAGGTGACCAGATTTCGGATATTATGGTAAAATGAGTTAGTAAAGGGGTACTTGTCGGACTCAGCACATAAGTGGGATAACCTTACCTACAGTGAACATTAGGCGGACACTTAATAAATCAATGTTCTTGTGTGATGGACGAATTTGTTAAAGTGATTGCTCGATTAACGAACTTCTATTATTGACTACTGCCCTGCGAAATAACTTATATCCAATACGATTCATTGATGAGTGCATACAGTTTGGAGTGTCATCGGGACTGACCTATTTTTCAAGGCAAACTTTGAAAACACTCGGTCAAATTTGCGCTGTCCATAAAAAGTCCTTGGCTAGCCTCGTGACAACTGACTTCTTTCAACGCTAGTTACGTTCGTAATATTCTGGTGTGTATTAAGTATTACTCGATATACTCTCAAAATGGGTGCTGTTAGAGTCCGGGCAAGCTTGACCTGAAGAACACAATTCTGCAGATATAATTCTAGTATCTCGAACCGTTACTGAAAAGCGGATCGTCATGTGTTTCGAGTAGATCTCTGCGCGTCCACGCGGTTTCACGATTATTTATTTCCATATATGCAAAGGATAATTTTCTTGTAGATTTGCGAAGCTTCTGATGGTTAAATATGTTGCTTATTCGGAGTCCGATTCGTTAGCGTTTTCACGGGTCCTGCAATTCGAATTTGGGAACCAACCTGAAAGTGTTTCAATAAACTTTATTCCTTCACGTGCGCGTTCAGCAGAGTACATTTATTACTGTTGAAGTGGTGGTTTGAAGGGCCATAACTGTTTATAAAAAAATGCAGACAATCATATAAATCTGTCACGAATTGTTTACACGTTACGAACTGATTCAATGGTGGACTGAGCTTGTTACACTCATCTGTCTGCGACAACCGCACACACCTTGATATAATGATACTGCACGGGTGGCTGAACCCCACTGCACAATGAAACTGAGAGCAGAACGCACACTAAAGCCACAAACAACTTATGATAAGGAACGGATAACAGCCAAGATGCAATCAAAACTGAGTATGTGCAATCAGTTAACTTGAAAGCAGGTGAATTAGTTGGGGGATCCATCTTTGACAATAGAGACCCTACTGACCAGCTGAATTGCTACAGCCGGTCAAGCTGACTTTCACCCATGAAATTATCCATTTCATTCGTGGGTTACCACATTCTTCTGTTTCTGATCACTAAGCCAATCATGAGATCAGAAGATGTTGGGAAGTTGGGCAGGTGGAAAAATTGCTGTCCTTTGTTTTTTAAAACCCGTATCCAATAGCTTATTCAGGCTATAAGTAGGATTATTGGCTCAGTGAGGTGAATATCCGCACAACCTTATTCCAAGTGCCAAGGTCACGGCTGCAAATAGCTTCGTCAGTAGTCAACATCTGAAAATTCGCCACTACTTTCCATGTATTTTACTCTCTTTTTTCTTAGAAGTTGAAATCGATCAGATAATTATGGTTAGCCTACAAACCAGCAAACATTCAACGCGCTCTCAGCAGGAGCTGAGAGAAGTCTTTGCAAGTTGTTGGTCCCAGTGGCCACCAGTCAAGTGGTGGACAACCGTGTCGACTTTGATGGGTGTCATCAGCATCATGCATATCGACTTGCCGACGACTCGTGAATAAGTGCCAGATTGTTAATCCACTGCAGAATGATAATCTAAGCTCTTACACACTGGACGATTCTCTGGCGTACGTGGTGTTGTTGAGACCACAAAGTCGTAACCTCTAATCATTACTTCACTGACAAACACCGGGAATAACGGTTTGCAATATTTTTTCATTTTTGACTGTTTTCTTGGCACGCGGCGGGCGTTCTGAATGGTAGTTTTTATACTAACGCAATGACTGGAGTACTCCAACTGAGCATCAGAAGGGCATGGAAGTGTCTTGAATCATACAACTGTTTAACCACCTAGATGATGTTCACATCATACAAACGTTTTGTAGTACGACTAATGGGCATGCTCCATACAATCATGCAAGTAGATGCATACTAAAGTTGGCTGTAGAACATAGAAGGCTGTTTTTGAGTCGTGGTATGATAACGAGGGATGGTTGGCGGAAGCTAATTCGTAAACGATCTGCATAGCGGATTATTTCGATTTATTTTTTGAGCTTTCTTGTAGCAAACACTGCCATGCGATCTGTCTTGAAGGAGAATTTAGTAAATACGCATTTCTGATGCTCTGAGGGTGACTTGGATTCTAACTCCGTCGCTTCGATGGCATTCTGGAGAAAGCATACCGATTGGTCGTTCTGTGAGAAAACTTCTTGTGGGCTATACGTGTCGGTTCGTGTGCTACCGCGTTAGTCCTATGAGTTCAGTGGGTATTCTCGAAAGAGTTACCGCAATTTTTTTAATACAGTTTCTCATACATTGTTTCATATTCTATAGAGCTTATCTTAAAAAAGTTTTTGTATGTATAATCGGGACAGTAGATACTATGGCGTCTCTCCAGCTTCTGTATCAAAACTTCCAAAATGTTCAGAACTCTCTCAACGGAAGGAACCAAGGCAAAAACAGCTTTTACTGTACATGTAGAATTTGGTCAGTGTAAATCAGTCGTTCACTCAAAGGTACTGTTTTTTCTGCTACAGCGTTACAGGACAACACATCAGCGCTTCTCAAGGAATGTATTCATAATTTCGAACTGGCATCTGGTTGAAGCTGTTGCATACAAAATATGCCTTCACGTTTGCACAGTCTCGAGATAGTGCTAATTACTTAATCACTCTGTATAATTCCCGTTAATAAGTTCGTTGGCACATGTTCAATGAACAGTAAACTTGCGGTTTACTTAGTGGTGATTCTTGACTCTTTTTAACGAAATTGTTTCCTGTGTGGGTTTAAATAAACAACTCAGTCAATCATATGCTCACTGAATTGTTGAAAAGATGTTTTGTATGCTAGTGCATTCTTTGGTATATCAGTCTTGGAAATGATGGCAAATCACGAGCGAAATCTCCAGAATTTATTGTCATGTCACTTGTTTCAGTGCAGATCAGCAGGCTACGAATTCCATTTGCACGTTTCCTATAGTGGCAAGTGACTGTGTGTGATCGAACTCACATGATCTCTAAATTACATTCATCGGAAATGGGTCGACTTAGTTTTTCTCTTTGGATATGCAACCCTTCACCATCTTTGAGTAAACGTTACATAGTTCGTTATTTGAAGACTTGTGGTGGAAGCGCAATTGATAAGTGCAAAGGATAACAACTAGTTGTTGTATACCCTCATTCTCATGTGATACTCGTTATTTTCATGGTGACAACCTAACGGTTAACCATAGTAGCAGAAACTTTTACCCGAATTTACATAGCTTCGTTCTCACATCACGCGGTTGTCTCTGCATCTTTCAGCCTACAGTATATTAACCGAGTGAAGACTTTGGCTCCCATGATTCGGTCTCGTTTGATTTAATATCATACTCTGTTGTGTGCACTGACTTATAAATCGGACAGTGAATGTAACCCCTTTCACACTGGATTTGTGCTGGGTTGAACAGCCCAAAATTTTGACATTCTGCCGTCTTGGCTTGAGAGTGTTTGAGACGGGCACAACGCAACTATATATTTTAGGCTAGTGGGATGGTCGTAGAAGTAAGTGGTGAGGAATTAAAGTTCCGTTTCCGACGCCGCAACACTGACCCCTGTGAATGTCCTGGTTTTTTGTTAAGACGTTTAATTAAATGTGATAGTTTATTTAAGTAGCAGGGAGTGATGTAAAACTGTAGCGCACACTGTGTCAATTTTTAAGTTCCAAAATGCCAAAACCTGACCTAACAGCATTCAGCGTAAATATTCATCAATCTTTCGCTCAACCGTTCTACCCGACTCTCATTCCGATGTATTCTCCCAATCTATCGTTCTGACTAGCGTGCAGATAATTGATCGCTCACTAATGGACGGTGACTGCATCCTGTCTGGAACATTGTTTGCCTAATTGCCCGGAAGAGCCGCACTTACTATAGATATCATAATTGGTAATTCTAAGCATGCTTAGAGAGCTCGACAGTAACATGCAGTTGATCTGTTGGAAACAATCTAATGA
>JTDE01001021.1:97962-118481 GCA_014338405.1 Paragonimus skrjabini miyazakii | reverse complement strand
ATTTAATAGGCTACCAAAGTGTTTGCGCCAGACTTTCATGATGTTCTCTGGCTGGGTACAGGAGCAGCCGGTGTCCACGACTATCAGTGCTTTAGTAGACTGGATAGATGGGCCAAACATCGCTTTGAGCGAATCATAAAACTGCTTATGCTGCCGACGATCTGCGAAGCCCTGCATCCGCTTACCCTGCTTCATCCACCGGTTGTCCTTGATTCCCCGAACACGCTTGGCCAGATGACGGCGGATATTCCGAAACGTCGCCTTCTTCACTTTATTGCCCGGGTCCACTGTGGAGGCGGCGAACACCGCATTCTTCTCTCGTACCAGTTCGACGATAACCGCGAGGTCGTTGTCGAACCAGTCCAGATGCTTCTGGCATTTGAGACCAATCGTCTCGGTGGCTGCCGTCGTGATCCGTTACTTGATGAATTGCCACATACCGCCAGGGGTAGTGGATACCGGAACGTCGAGCAAACGAGCGTCAACTGCACATTGGAAAGCAGTTTTCATCCCACAGTTCTTCAACCGTCTGATATTCAATATTTGTCGTTGTCTGGAGAATTTACAATCACCAGGCTTGCGTACATGGATAAATGACTTAGTCCAGATCCGCCTTTTATCGGTGCTATATTCAGCGCCGCGCGTCACCCGCGTGATACGCACTTCACGAATGTCGCGCTGTCGCACAATCACGTAATCCGGCAAATGATGATGACCGCCTCGTGGATGGATCCACGTCGTGATGTTGCTCGCATCCAGCTCGTGAGTAGCACACAGGCGGAGCAGACGATCACCGTTCTCGTTCACTGAACCAATGCCGTAGCGTCCGAGGATTCCCGACCTGGCTATCGAATCGCGTCCAATTCGAGGGTTCAAATCACCTAGAACAAACAGTCGATCAGTCACCGGCACCGACCGGATTGTGGCGGACAGTTGATCATAGAACTAGCCCTTTTATCATCAGTGTGACACATAGTTGCGCCGTAAACAATAAGAAATATTACTGGTGAATACTCGGGGATTTGATTAACTTCAATTGAACGTCACTCACATTTGATCGCAGCCTTTGCTACAAAGGTGACTGACTGAAAAATCTGTCTGTATGCAAAAGCTGCGGTCATATGTGAGTGATGTTCAACTTAAAGTAAGAAGTGGTACATTTACCTCGACCGAGTCGCAGGCGCATGGACACGATTCGAGGGCTGATGCCATGTGGTTCGCCTATCCTCATCAGGGGCTGCGATACAGACACAATGTTTCCGAGTATCGCCTGCCTAGTAACATCCAGTAGATGATGCTTCTGGCACACATGTTTCTCAGTGCTTTCCTTGGTCTGCAAGCCCTGCCTCACTCTAGATTGTTACGTTGATGTTTTAGCGGATCAGCTCCATCTTAATCAGTGCTGTTTGGCGTTCCGGCTGTCCTGTGGTACTACATCACTCCAGCATTGTGGGCCCATTCCAGGTCTAAACGGTAAGCGTCTTACGTTCCCGGGCGTGTCTCATGGTAATCGCCGTATGTGTGAGACTCGAGTGAGCATTGTCTGTTTCAGGATTCCTGCTGTCAGGATCATTAGAGGAGGTTGAGGGTAGGTGGGAGGGTTTTACAATAGTATATTGCCGCTTATCCGCCCTGCCGGAAACAGAAAGTTTGGCGACCCGGTACGTCCTGCGCGACGGTCGATGCAGTATATTATTCAGTTTACGTTGTGATACCATGAATTATATGAGCTTTGGATACCAACAAGAAGCCCAGAACTAGAGAGAATAGCGATCAGGGACGTCAATCAAAGACTTTGGCTCAAAAGCCTGTACCGCAAAGCAGCCGGCGACACACACACACACATAGAGACGTGACATAAAAGTCCACCAGCAACAACTAAATTGTAGTAGCTGCGCACAGGTTGAAAAGTCACACCTGTGAAGTCAACATGCTCATATAAGACATACTATAATGTATAACACGAGACACTACTGTAGGCATACTATTGTAGAGACAAACGAGTCACAAACACAAAAGATCAGAGTGGGCAATAACAAACATCAAGCAAAATTAAAATACAACACACCGGTACCATCCACAATGAGCACATTGTCCCAATCAACATAGTCACCCATCACCACGCCAAGGTAGCAGTAAAAGTCTAGTATAATTGAGGCGCATAATCCAGTGCCATCGTGCGATGCCGGCACAACACACAGCATTTGGGCCGATCGGTCCTGCCAGTGAACCCGATTAACCAATGGACAATTCGACTACTTTATGCTCTGGACGGCAACGACGTTCATCAGATTAACACAAACTTCTTCGTCAAAAGTGCGTCGTCCCGTTCCATAACAAGCATTTACGTGAACATAGCAAATTCCTGTTTTTGGTTGTTTAGAGTCGCAACTGTTGGTCGTTCTTGAGGGACCCCCCGTTCAAATGTCGGCCCATTTACTGGAACTTTTGATATATATTCTAGGATGAAATTGGACTCATTGTCGTTGGACCTGTACGTCATGGGATTATTGATCCCTAGTACCGTTGTATCAAGCCTATAAGTGATAATTCATTGGGCCGGTGGCAGATCAGTTCATTGGGTGAACACCACTTAAATGATGTTTGCACATTGCAAAGGGGATAGTGGAAGCGTAGACTTAAAAAGCATACACAGATACACACTATTTGTACAGTGAACTGCAGTCCGACATTGCAGAAGGGAGATGACCATGAGAGTGCCCAGTGCGAGTGGAGTCTTCGGATCAATGCGACGGATGAAAATCTCCATGGCTCTAACCAAGTATATCGCCAATGAGTCGAATCTCGGAAGCCCGGATGCTGTACGCAGATGACTACGGCCGTTATAAATGGACCAGATTTTTTGTTGGGTGACAAAACTGCGGACCTGATAGAGAAGGATGAGATCACTACTAGAGCATCGTACGTATTACGGTATGGTTCACAGTAGCCAGCGTACACTCTGTGACACAGGTTACAACATTCATATCACACAGTTTCTTATGTACGTCAGTATTTACGTGGTCAGCTTTGGCAGCATTGAACTAGTGAACTATCCTGGAAAGTTATAAGCATCACATAGGATGTACGCAGCGATCCGGAAGGTGAGTAACCAAGTTTTATTGGGAGGACAACCGTTAGAAGACGAGGGAAATCCGGGAGCAAAAGCTTTCGGAATGCACCGATCATATTTGCGGTTGAACAGAGCCGGAATTTTAATGTGCCAGCGACGGGAGGGAATAAACGTGCCTATTATATCGACGAAGTTGAAAGTGACAATGTTGAAAGAATGTCATCAGCTGGCCAGTACGGGATGTCATCGAACTTACGAAATGCTAAAGCAAAGGGCATATTGGCTGGGAATGAAGGTTGGTGTTAAAAATACTGTTCGGACGTGCCAGCAATACCAACTACTGAAGAGCACTAACCACCACAGTCAGTATCCCACACAGCCAGTTCCAATCAGTGAAACTGGAGAATTATGGTCGGTGGATGCGATGCCGCCCTTCCCAGTAACTGATTCCGGAAACCAATACATCGTAGGCGTGACTGAAAATTTCACAAGATAGACAAAAGTAACCGCTATACTCTGTGAGCGTGCACGTACTGCCAGCAGAGCTGTAGCAGATCGTTACAGAATGTGAAATACCACGAAGAATATTGACTGATCAAAGCCCCTGCTTCGAAAGTGAGAAGTTTCGGAGCTGTTTGGAGCGCTTGGGAACTAAGAAAATTCCTTAATCAAACGGATTGACGAAAATAAACGATTACACAATCAAGGATTGGTTGGTGACGAAAGGGAGAAGCTAGGAGGAAGCGTTACTATTGACTCCGTCGGCCCACCACCGTTTGACACAATCGCCGTTCGTGCTAATTTATAGGCGCATGTCACACCTGCTCACCGATCAGGAGTTTGGTTTATGGGAAGACCGACGGGCGAGCACACGCGAATCAACAGAAACTCGGAGATTGACCAGCCAGAACCTAGGAGGCGCACAAGAAGTTTTTAAGGATTAGCTGACTGCAAAGTTATCGGGCCGATGTGTTTGAACCTGGTTTCAAAGCTAGGTACAAGGACTGGCAGAGTGCGGGCGCAATAGGACCAGGATCTAGAAAGTTTCTGTCAAGGTGGATGGGATTGTATGTGGTAGTGGGATTCGCGACCCAGCGCATTTGATTAGGAATGGGAATAATCGGCATCGAATGCACAAAAGTCAGCTTTGTAAATGGCATGACACCCCGAACAGAAGAGAATGCACACCGAGTGTATCAACGCCAACGAGGTCGTTACGTGAATCGTTGCGAGGACGAAGGGAGCCTGAACACCTTTTGCTGCAGTTGGAGCAATCTTTGCGGGGGAGGTGTGCAACGAGGAGGAGCGATCGCACTATACTACACAACTTACTACTCAGTGATGCGACAACAGCATTTGAATACTGAAGTAACCGCGGAGAAATTCGAGAAGATACACTAGGATGCAGTTCAGCAGAAAATTGCTCTCTGAACATACAGGAACTGGGCACTGGCAACCGTTGCAACCGTGACATCGTGAGATTAGTATTTTATGCAAATGAATGTGTTTGTTTGCTGTGTTTATGTCCATATTTCATGCGTTAGTTTTCCGAATAGACGTACCTTACGCCATTCGCCTTCTTGGCTCACGACACTTAAACGTCAAATTTGGTTGCTGGAGCGTTATTTCAACAGTTAGTTGATAACAGCTGGCAACCTGTCTACTTTCTGTCCACATCTTTGCAACCAGCACAAACCCGCTGCAGAACAACCAGCCGTGAATTATTGGCAACATATATGTAGTGTTTTACCGATCACAATCTGTTAACGTATGCCAAGTCGATCAAGTCCGGTCGACATTCGCCACGGAAGTTATGTCATTTGGATTACATTTCCTTGTACATATCGGACATCAGATACGTCAAATGAGAACAAACTGCGGCAGCCGACGCTCTATTGAGAGTCCAACCAGCAAACATCACGTTCGACAGCTCCGTTGACTTTATGCATATGGCTCAACTTCATATCAGCGATCCTGACACAGATAAACGCAAGGTCTTTATGAACATCAGGGAGTATTACTGTAGTGTGATTTTTCTGAAAATGGCCGAGATCTATCGTTCCACAAGAAATGTAGAAAACTGTTTTCGGCGCCCTCCAGACCATGTCACACTCAGGAGCCAAGGCGTCCGGAAAACTTTTTCTGTACGATTTGTTTGTTTCGGTATGTACAAGGATATTGACGATTGGACGGGTTGCTACTTGGTTTGTTAGTAGTTTGAGGTCCATCGTCATACCGTCAATACGATGGCATTATTACCGACTCCTGATGCACGTTCCGGCCACCTGCACATTGAAGTTGTTCGATCCTTGCCATCACCGAAGGGTTTCCGATACTTCCTCAACTGTATTGATAGATTTGCTCGGTGGCCAGAAGTTTTCCCGATTTGTGACGCCATTACTCAAGCTGGTGACAACATTCGTAGTCGGGTGGATTCCACAATTTGATATACCAGTCATGATAACTAGGGCTAGAGGTTCCCACTTTGCATCTCATGTATTCAAACAACGCATACGTCTCTTTGGGATTCAACTTATTCGTACCATGGCGTACTATTCACAATCCAACTTAATGGATGGACGATTTCACCAGGTATTAAAAACTAGTCTGACTGCCAGACTGGAATCAACCGCTGGTCTGAACGACTACCATCTGTGATTATTGGATTACGCAACCCTGTTTGTGTTGACAGTCAATGCTCTGCAGAACAACTTACCTATGGCACCAGCTTGCGCTTATCGGGTTAGTTATTAACCCATTCGGACAGTGCAACCTTTACAGACCCAACACAAACTACGTAAGCCGTTTGCAGCATATCCAAACTGGCCTACTAACCACCGCGGTTACGAAGTAAACCCACCAATTATTCTAAAATATTGACCGGCTGTCCGCACGTAAGTTACCGCTGTGATAAGCTGCGCAAATCCTTGCAACCAGTATACACAGGTCCTTATGTTGTTGTGAACTGCTCGGATCCATTGGGGGTCGATGCATCAACGCATCGATAGATCTCATCCCAGCACAGCTACTGGAGGAATCTTCACACACAACCTAGAACAAGTTTGCACAAGACTATATCCTGTCAATCAGTGCGTTTTCCTGTTTGACTTGTGGTCGCTCTTTCACCTAACCACACTGCTGGCGGGAGACTACGTAGCCGTCGTCACGTCCTCTCACTTGGCCCGTCGCGTGTCAAGCCATTTAGTCCAATTGATACAAACTGCCCCAATCTGCACATGCGCGTCCACCTATTCACCGGCCCGAAACCCTATTCCACATCCGGGCGGAAGGGCATACAGACGCACGTACGCACGCACACTCTCACGCGCGTTGTCACCATCTCCACACCTATCTAATTAGAAGGCTCCGACTGGATGTGATTGTGTTCGGTTGAAGCACAGGCACGCATGACGCGGTTCGACCCGCATAGGATTGGAGACACAGTAGAAGACATCCTCCCGATGAACAACACTACATTAAGTTTGTACGCCAGTCACAACAATAATTATCCAAAACATTGATTTGCCCTTTTCATTGTTTATCTTCGATATATCATCTCTTGTTAGTGGGTACTCAAGCTATCGCAGTTTGGATTTTCATTACACAACCTTACTACAGGTTGTTAGTCCGGTATGTGTTTTTATCGTATTATCAGACTAATAGTTTGAACAAATTTATGCACAGCATTGAAATCGGGCAGTGAATGGCGCGTTCTACATAGGAGACTGTTAATGACACTCGCTTCTTGTCGGAGCTATTATTGTGTACAGGTGAGTGTTTCTGTTTGTCGTATCGTTAACTCATACATCAACTGGTTCGTTTCACACGGCGAACATTCACTGAACTATCTGCTTCCTTAGATCACAACTCTCATATTCACCTAAGATCATCTGTAGAACAAGAATGCCGGTAGAATTGGCTAGCATAATCTGGTATTAAATTGAAGCTGATTGTAACTTTGGTAGTGCTCGTAGATGAACGAACCGAATGAAAACGGCATTGCTGAATAATAACACAGAGGTGTCTGATTAAAGGAAACACTAGAAAAGCTGGGTTGAGACGAGTTAACTGACCCGTGATTAATACGTACTGATATCATCAGTTTTGATTAACATTCCAAGGGATGTTTTGGCCTAACAACATCAGTTTTAGGTGAGTAAATGAAGACGTTCATCCATTAGTCTCAGTTTGCCTAGGTTTCGCAGTTACATAGAACCACCAACACTGAATACTGGCTTGATAAACATTAATGACTGCTATGCCATCCTACAAAATAGGTATACATAACTGACACCACAAGTGTGAACACTTTTATGTGGCACATGACTTGACGACGGTAAACAAGTGTTGAACGCAAACTGACCTGTCCGAATTTGTTCCACTGTCTGATAAAAGCTTTATGCCGAACACAACTGTTCGAAATCACATTAATAACCATTTTCTTAGTCAAATTTTTTCAACAAGTTCTAGTAACATTTTGTATCCGTAGAAGCTGTTATAGTTCATGCAGTCTAACACGGCAAAACAGATGCTTTGATTCATCGAGAAAAAAACAGAATACTGAACGTTTACTTGGATCAGACTGGTTCTGCGCACAATTAATTAACGTTGGACGGTACACGTGACCTACAATCAGATGAAATCTGTGCACGAAAATCAGCCATTAGCAGTTGATGACCTACAAAGCAGTAGCGTAGACGACTGAATTGGGCGATTTAAAAACAAACCGGCCGAATTTCATCGTGTTAATAAGGAAGACTTCATGGGGGAAAAGAGTTAACTTTGGTTACTTTTACTTCCCTCCAAATGCTAGGATGGCGTGTTGGATAGTGTGTCAGCGTCCCATCTGGTGGTCAGATGTTCGAGACTATAAGCCAACCTTCTGTCAACAATGTACACGTAAAACTTGGGTTATTCCAAATTCCTTCTAACTGGTTTTACCCAGAAACAACATCCCTCGAGTCTGCTAAATAATGGATTAATAGAGAAGAGGGAAACAATCGACTTGGAATTCCATCTTGTATTTAGGAACATGGTGTACAGTCGCTCCTTCGATTAGGCTTGACGACCGAGCACATAAGTCCTACTTCCAGCTAATAGATCCTCATCACATCTATGCTCCGGTAGACTACTTGCGGTTTCATGTGTTGAAGTTTCTCACGGCCTCAAGTTCATTTCTTCGAAAGTTGATTCCGGTATCCCTACAGATTCGCTTGAAGCATCCGGATATCGGCAAAAACATAAGCCTTATTCTGTGCTACCAAATTGCTTGAACAACAAGTAGTCACTGATTTGGTGAGTTTGGCTACCCATATTTCCCGAGCGAATCTAGTTCTCACTCGATGCCATGGAAGGCGTCAGTTCTCCAGAAAAGTAATCCTGGAAAACCGGTGCAGCACCACACTTTACGATAAAAATGTCGTCAAATGAACGTCAGAAATTCTGACATAGAGCAAACAATCGCTGCTTACCATAGTGGTCACTTCAGTTAGGAAGATGCGAGTTCAATAGATTCTTAAGTTATATTTTGAGACGGACACTGACAAACACTGGTGATCGCATAATCCAGTGGATCACCATGAGGTAACAGATAAGTTTCATCAGCAAAGAGACCGGATCTCAAATGTTATAACTACTTCGTGTGATCTCGCAACCCACTTTAGTCCTCGAGAATGGAAAATATCTCTGTCAGACCTTTAGATTATGTAGGAATTAAGTCGCCACAAATTCTTCGACACTGAGGCGGGTGAAGACCAATACTTCTTAGCCTAATTACGTTTCGAAGGCTTATACGGTTTCCGAAGCAGCCCGCCTAAAAGCTCTAACTCGTCTGTGTACTTCCTGGGACAGCAACTACCAGTGAGTTAGTATACTTCAATAAAGGCTGGGCACACACCCGAAAAAGGGTAGGAAGTCTTTCTTGTCTATACGGAGAAATGTCCACTTCATCATGCTCAATACAGCATAATCTTCCTCAGCTGTCTTTCTATGACGATAAGGGAAGGAGAAATTACACCACAACCTGGCTGCTATATCTATCCTACCCTAGCAAGGTTTGCGAATGGAGCTTCTAAAACTTATTGTCATGTTCTCATCTACCGTTGTGTGCTATTGTGAGAAAAGATCTGTTTATTTGTCCGAATAGTAGAAAACTTCTCTGTTGTAACCATTTTTGAATGATAGGCGAAAGATAGTTAGGCGAAATTCTGATCTTTTTACAGATCGATTCTCGTGATGCCTACTCTGTTGAATGCGTAATCAATCACAAAGGCATTGCCAAAGTCTCTATCGAGTAAAATGCGTGCACTTTTTAGTCGTCTGACCAGTGCTTCATTGCATCAAGAGCAACATGTATTGTTGACGAGTAGTCGGGGATTTAGTTTATTTCAATTTGTACATCACCCACGATTGATCGCAACTGTCGCATTCCCATAGACTATACAGTCGGCCACTTTCGCACTGCAAAAGCGCTAGACTCGAGTTTCGCTCTCATTAGAGCTCGTCAGTAGTGTATAGCATCGCCACTGCCGGGAATTGAACCACGGACATGCTGTTCATGAGGCAACCCTGTTTACCACTGCGCCATTGACCTCACATTATCATATGTGAACGCCCAACCACTTTCGCTTGTGAGTAATGAATAGGTTGCCCGATCGTCTCGAAATGGAGACACAGTAACTGTCCTGTTAACTCCGAGCTCACTAGCCTATCATATTTTTAAATCGTCGGCTTGGAGAAGAGAGTTGATGGAAATGTTGTCTGGAAGGTCGTTGATGTGAATATGAAGTAATAGAGGACAAAGCACTGGGGAACTCACGTAAAGACCGGGAAGGGAACTTAAAAGCCTGATCCAGTTTTAACACGACAGGTTTTATTATCAGGAAAACAAGAAATCCTGCGAATAATCTTCCTTGAACGCCATACACTTGCACTTTGCGTTGAAGTCGTCATCTCTAACTGCCAGCATGCTTTGTCATCCTGTTGGAAATCCACTTAAAGGCTGCAAACTACGGTGTCGTCTGTGATGCGGCTCACTATGCTGATCACTGTCCGAATTTCAACTCACTGGATGGTTGCAGCTGTCATGAAACTGTCAAAAGCCTTAGACGTAACTTTCTGTGCGTGAAATCTAACCACATTTCGAAAGAATTCAGGACAAGGCGCCCGTGTGGGGTTTCTCGGTGTTTGGAACGACATCACTCGTAAGCATATAAGAAAACCGAAGCAATAAAGCAAGCAAACGTACCACCAGTTAAGTTTGGAGGTGATACACACCATGCATTAACCTCGGCACGTGATTTCAAGATGTCGTTTGGAGTCGTGCCTGTCAAAATCACAGGGCCTCTGGGTATAACGAAAACAAATGTCGTTCTGGATAGTGGATCAGATGCTACTTTGAAGAACTTAGTGTCAAAGGTCATCCCAGTGAGATTACTTGAAAACATTACCTGATAAAGACTGACGTTGTATCATTTTCTATGAAACACTTGAGTCCGACAATCCTATGGTTAACCGTGTTTGGTCGGTTCTCCCATTCTCCTTATCAGTTTACTACATGTTTGGAATAGGAAAATGAGGTATTTGACACTTACTTGAGGTTTGATTGCTCCCATCCCGGTTCATGCATGCTACAGTGACTGACGTTCCATCATTCTGTACCCGAACTTTAGTACATACGCAGTCGATGTTTACTGCAAAATTTCATAAATCAGCGCATGTGCTCAGAAGTTGCTTTGGCCTTGAGTGACTGACGTTCGAGCACTGTACTGGTGCACGCTCTATTTGTTTCGTATGCACATAAACGACGCCTATTTATAAAATGCTTGCATGAGTTTCAATTTCAGGGGACATGGAAACTAGCATAATCTACCAGAGAGTTTTGAAGTGAGTGTATTATCACAAAACTGTTGGGTTTTTTAATCTTTACTAGTGACCTTAACTAATTTTTTATCGATTTAGTGTCAACGAAGAAATAGAAGTGTACATGAAAGACCTTCATCATCTTGACGCGATATGCAAAATATGAAATGCACCTTTACGACCGCTAACGTTCAAGACATACGAGGTTGGCAGTATTGATCACCAATATCTGTGCCTTGTGCATAATGGTTAACTTGTCGTATGACCTGAATTCATTCAGCCACGCACTCATGTACAACATTGATTTAATCAATATCGGTCTCACACAGTTTTGTAATCAACAGTAGGGGGATTCGATTGCAAGAATGTTTATTGTCATGTCAAAGCATGCTCCCGTAAGAACTGTCGGTTGATAACAACTTATTTGTTGTGAAAAATAAACTCTTTAGTTTCGTCCGGTTCTTTACTAGCTGCGCGGTGAAGTATTCAGTGATCTTTAAACCAGCTAGTACTAAGCTCTGTAACGCGTTAACACAAATAAATGTTCGAGTATAAAAAGGTGTTGATACTAAGATACACCTGAGCAGTCAGATCCGCTTCGAAAGCGAACGAAACGAACATCGCACACGTATCCTAAGGTGACAAGAAATGTGAATTCAGCTAAAGCAGACGAACGTAAAATACAGATGGCAAAAACGAAATTGCTGACGCGTCAGTCATTTTAACAAGTCTATAGCCTAACGAAGTAGCTGGCTTATTTATTGCAAGTATTCAATGTGTAGCGGCGCCTAGGCATTCTGGAGGTTGGCTGATTTCCCCGAACTTTCACTAGTGATTCAAACCATGCTCAGTTGGTTCAATGAAGACAGTAACTTCAACCTAACTGAGAAGTCCTGATCACGGGGTTATCGATTGGATAGAACAGAGTGATTCTGTTCATTCTCCTTTCGAGATGATCGGGCAAGCTGAACACTATTCATACAAGGTTGTTTTCGGGGAAGAACCCAATTCCCCGAAAATACCGTTTTATTTGACTTCGCACTGGCCTAACTCACTACCGATTGTAGTGACCTTCATAGTCAGCACGGTCATGTGCCACGTCCCTCATCACGTGCGTTCTCAACCTTTGTGTAAAATCCTGGCGCCCGGCCCACACGCACGTACTTTACTTGGGACATCAATATACCGTCTGGATCTTTGTCTGGTCCACTTCTGTCCTTGTTTCCTGATTGGTCACAAAACCTTTAAATGTTGTCTAGTTTGTGACCGTGTGGTCTTCGGATTGAGAGACATAAAGTAGCTCTGTCCGGAGGCCAGTCTTTTCTCTGTGTTCGTTCGTTCAGAACCGTTGAACGTCGTTCCGTTATCTACCGTTTTACTAACCGTTATTCCGTTGTCTGTTTACGCGCTCGTAGGCCGTATTCCAAGTTACAACAGTTGTGGGTGAGCGTTTGGATTTGATTGTTTGGTCATGCCTATTGTGAGGTTGCTGGCGTTGTGGTTAACACGCTAGTCTCACGAGGGTCAGAGTGTGAACTCCGATCCGGACAAGGATATGCACTACTGATGAGCTTTAATAAGAGCGAAACTCGAGTCTAGTGCTTCCTTTCGAAGTGGGCTGGCCGAAAGGCTTAACTGAATACAAAGGCCGCGATTGAGTGTGGGTGGTGTTCAATTTTGAAATAACCTAAATCCCCGAACCTTCACTACTGATTAACGATAATCGTTTGTTCAGTCGCTGACGCCCGCTGACTGGGCAGACAGTCGATTACTGTGTAGACACAAGTGGGCAACCAGATATCGATCAGATATTGACTCCACTAGTCCGTTCCTATTCACCTGACCTGGACATCACAGCAAAGCCAGCAGTAACCATCAGTTGATTGGTCGAGCAGTGAGCCGATCGACCCAGACGTACACGTCAGTCGATGTGGTTTGCATACAATCACCTCGAGACAAACAAATAACAACAATTCATATGATATCATGCTTGACACATGTAGTGATATCAATGCCAGATCTCATCGACGGCTCACCTGCATTTTCAGAATGAAATTCCATACCTCTTTTCAAACCAATATATTGTCACTAACTTGTTGTCCTAAGTCTGATTCACTAACTTAGTTCAATACCAACTAACATAAGACCTGTGGTTAACCAGATCAAAACGCATTCACTACATATCAGTTTATTCCCACGGCTGTTGGAAGACGACGATGTGTTTGAACATCTTCTGATTTGCACAGAATTGCAGTAGTCCTCCAAATTTTCTATGCCAGATCTCATTCCAATTAGTTCGGTACCGTTTGAGACGCTTTCTACTCACTTTATCAACAACTAGTTTTAGAATGCAATGTTTTACAAAATCGACTGTACTATGAATGCTCTATAATTACCATTCCGATGGAATATTTTCAAGCTGACCAAGGTGAAATTCGCAGTGTATGGACTAGTCAAAATCCAGAACTTAGGTGAATATAATATTGACCACAAATTTTTGTTTTTGTTTTTACGTACGAGCAACCTGGAGGCGGTTTTCATTTTGTCATTCTGAAAAATATTACTTACATTTATGGTGTTTGGAACGGGACCTTGAACTCTGCTGTGCCTATCGAAGTAACATAGAAATGCCTGTTTGAATATCAAGCTGATTTGGTTACATTTGCTTCGTTTCGTACCAACAGCATCACCCATGTCAAATCTCTCGCTTTATCTCTCCGAACAATTTTTAATTCCTAGTTCATGTGACTACCAAACAACAAAACCTACGTTGTTCTGTTCTCTTGTGTTT
Organism: Paragonimus skrjabini miyazakii; assembly: GCA_014338405.1. Lineage (NCBI taxonomy): Eukaryota > Metazoa > Platyhelminthes > Trematoda > Plagiorchiida > Troglotrematidae > Paragonimus > Paragonimus skrjabini miyazakii. Next base: position 104,757 of record JTDE01001021.1, on the reverse strand, counting down.
CCTTTATGTCATATGAGGATTACAACAGGTTGCAATGGGTAACAATGCAGTCGAGGTTTCACTGCTTAACGATAGGAGAAAGATATTCAGAATGACAAAAACTTAATTGAGAAATCATGAGAAATATCGTTTAAACAGCTAAACCTTTGAAGATCATAAACTACTTAAGGACGTACGCATTTCATAACATAAATTTTAAGTTAACTGAAACTGTGGCATAACAGTGAATGGTTACATAGTAAGAACGAATTCAGAAGTGATGGTAGTATATGTCACCCAACTGCATACACAGTAAGATAATTGCGCGCGGCAGAGAAATTTTCGATGTGTCTTAACTCAATTCGGATAGTATTTTTTCTATCTATGATCAAGTCCTGATGAAACTCCACTGTCCGTTTAGTATTTACCACAACTTTTAATACCATCATCCCTTCAACAACAAACAAAAGTTTGTTATATTCATTTGTGCAACTTTAGTATATGAAAAGTTACAACATGGTGAATATTTTTTCCGGAGTTGTGAAAAGGCATATTCATCTATCATATCACAAGATGGGCTTGATTGAATTCAGTATACGTTAGGGTATTCGGAAACATTATATAGTGCGCATTTCAATGAATGTCACTTTCTGACGTTTGGACGAAATAGTGCACATCAAACTTCAGAGATGAGATACTATCCGTCAGAATATCTAGTATATTTGTCATGGTATTGAAAAAATAACGGCGTTAAAATCCTTGAGATGATTCCATTTTCGTAGGCATTCTGTATAACGCTTCTTGCTGGAAGTTCATTATAAACGAAGAAATGGGAGGCGGAAATAAAACTAGATACTAAACTAAGTCGACTGATATCAAGGCATACAGAACGATAACTTTTGATGCGTTTTGTGGTTGAATTTACTTAACCGAGTTCACTTGAGGGGACCAACTAACCGGGCCGATCCATTATATTCTAGTCTATTCTGAAAAGAGTAATGCTGCAATTATGAAAATGGTAATTTTATGTTGAATATCGTTGACAGTGAATTGCGGCTTGTGCACTAACAGGGAACTTTCAGTCGACCCATTTTCGACGGAAGCACCATATTTAAATATTTTTCTCCCTCCAATGCTTGTTGGCGGTGTATCCCCTTACTATGATCGAGGTTTGAGCTCCGACAAAGTTTTCATGTGACAACTATATTAACGACTGCCCCAGTGACCTTCCAGTTGACATGAACGTATTATCACATAGAAACAGTTAGCCTCTGAATGATGCACACATTGCCGATTGTTTCGAGATATGATATAGTAACCGTCCTGTTGACGCGAATCGATGATCCCACGACTAAGACCTAATCCCAAGTTAAACTCAGAGAAGTCATCAATCCCGTTGTATTATATTTTGATTACTGACGAGTAGTAGGGGAGTTTAGTTGATTAAAGTAGAAAATCACTCACATCTCAGTGGAAGTGTTTGGGATGAAAAGTAATCAATGAAATTACTCTGATGAGGATAAACGATCACACGGTACAATTACCGAGTAATCAGTTGGAGGTACGTATTTAAGTAATCAGGTAACCGGGAGAAATTACATGAAACATTGGAGAGCAATCGGACAAAGAATGTTTTTTTGCATATATGACCCTATAGTTGGTAGCCATAGCGTCCGGGAATTATTGTTGTGTACAGATGTGTTTTGGTTCATTACATTTTTGTACCATATACCACCAACATCGATATTCTAAAAGAACAGGCCTCTTAACAATATTTTCACGACATTGTCTTACTTTGCAATATTTTCTCCGTATTTTTTATAATTTCCTAAAAGAACATTTTTATTTGTGCTTACAACTTAATACCAACAAACAATTGATCACATACCTATCAATCATGAATTACAAGTGAGAGATAACCACCCACTGAAACACTATTATGCGAACATTCATAGAACACGAATTGTGACAAGCGTGTTTTCGACAAGTTTTTATCAGACTTTTTCACCAGCCTTTTGTGTGCTCTATTCAAATTTTCAACAGGATATGGCTGTTCCAAAACTTTCCTCAGACTGTTACAGTTAGAGAACACAAAAATAAAAATGGTTGCGCACAGTGATAGGTGTCGGTCAAAGTTCCCACTGTTATCTCGCTCAACCATGTTTCAGAAAGCGAGTTGGGTGCTAATTGTCTACATATCGATCGAATGAGTCAAATAATCGCTATAAACTGGGGCTTTTAGTCTGCACACTACACCAGAATGATTATCCAGCTAACTTCTTGGCCGAATATAAAAGTGGCTCAGTTGAGAGGAAGTTCATTTTGACACGATTACATTCAAAGGGGATTTGTGGACAGCTAGCACTTATTTGGCTTTCATTAAAGTGGCGGAGTGACATTTTACTGAAAATTTGCTCAGTAAAGCAGTTTTTATAGTCCATTCGCGCGCCCGCATTTTTGAACCGGAATTCCAGACCACAACGCATTCAAACGTCGTGTTCACTTCTGTCTAGTTCTGTGCGTGTAGCTGACGACTCTGTTATTTTGGGTTTGTTGTGACATTCACTACACCTAACAGAATGACCTTTGGAAATAAATATCACTATTCAACTTCAACTGAAAGCTCAATTTGCCAGATGTGTGGATGGTTTATGATCGGTGAAGTAAGCAACACACTTGAGAATGTCCATTCGGATGGATGAAAAACTGTCTACCCCAGATAGCCTGCCAAATTACCGATAGTTTCAGTCTGATCCATTAACATTAATGTCTAGAAGAATAAGCAAATTTGCTTCTTCAAACACCAAGAACAACGAGGTATTTTGTAAGGAGTTCAGTTAATCAAAATGTTTTTCTACTCTCTGTCCATATTGAGCAAAATCTGTACATCATTTAACTAGCGTCCTTTTGACGAAATATTCTATAGTGTAGGCATGGGGCAAAGTTGGATCACATAAGATAAAATAACAAAATCTGACCCCAGATGATTCCTGCCTGCAACATTTCTTTTCCGTTTACTTCCTTTGGTTCGGAAACGAAGTGGAAGACTCATTACGCCATGAAATTAACTAGTTTAGGAAACTGATTAGAACACGCAGGTTCGTACAGTGAACTTATGAACGGTTACATACAAAGACTGCCATTTCATATAACAAAATATTTATGAACAGCTAATCAGCACCGAAACGACCAAGTAGTGTTTTCTTTGAGCGATAAGATTTTAAGCATATCCCAAACATCAAAATTGGCGTTCAGATTGGTAAACGTACTGACTGTAAAGCATTAACTAAATATTTGACCTATAAGTATGTGATCACTCTAACGACACAGTATAAAAATTTATCATGTTGTCATGTGCGGATCGCGAATCATTGACAAGTCATAAATATAAGGTCGAACTATTAATAAACCCTAAAATATTACACTATCCTTCAGTTGTGTGACCCTGCAAGAAGAAATTTGTCCAGACCCTACGGTTATCATGCGGCCTTGTTACTCACTTCAGACCTCCGGAGGTCAATTCGGTCACCTAACTTTCTACCAATTCACAAACTTCGGACGTAATTATGTGACTAATTCGGTGAACTAGCTTCGTAATGGTGTCATCAGGAAGATGCACCTAAGAATAGGATACATTGGACGCTTTTATCGTTCTGCCACAATATCACTCTTGAACGGTAGACGGATGAAAATGGCATTTTTTTCCCATCGTGGCAACTGAAATACGTGACTTAATAGCGATCATATTCACAGTAGTCAGGATAGTTATTTTCCGCTATTTCATTAACGATTGTTTTTAATTGTTGTTCTAATGTCTGTGTGGAACAGATTTCTCCTGTTCTGCTGGTAGGACACTGAACAAGGTTATGCATCTGTTTGAGCGACAGAAAGCTATTGAAATGTGTGTGCTGCCTGATCCAAGTTGTCTTGTGATGAATCGTGCACTGAAGAGTTCTGTCAATATGTTCTTTCAGGCTTACATCCAGAATATAGAACATGTCCGACTATGTATCAAAAGTGAATGTGATAGAACGCCGTGCTTGCTTGAGTGTTTGTACGATACCGTTTAGATCCTGGTTCGAGTTCAGTAGAGCAAAAGCATCATCTGTCTATCGCTCACAGAAACATGTTTCCAATGATACGGTCTAGCTTCTGACTTTCTAGTTTGCCCATGAAGATATTTGTTAGTAATGGGGCTAATGGAGACACCATCGCGACTCCGTCAGTTTAACAGTGCAACTCGTCGTTGGACAATGAGCATACAGCATTGCAGATGCTCTTTAAGCGTTGATGTTGCTATACTCATTTAGATGTTCGGTTTCTCCACATATTCACAAATTAAACTGATAATCCTTCACAAGAGGACACTTCTGAAAAGTGAAGATACATCTAAGGAACACATGTACTTATTATGGGCGAAAATAATTTCGATCTTGGCGACAAAAACAAAGATGTCATGTAGACTACAGCGAAATAATTTTTGACATATCGAGAATAGGTCCTGTGGTTAGTTTGGCTTGTGAATGTTTAGTAGACCGCATAAGAAGAGGATGGCTAAGCCGGTCGGGTTAACTTGGTCATTTCATTTTCTGTAACCGATTTGCTAAATTTACTTCGGTCTGAAAGGGTGTATGATATTCTGTCAAAATAATCATTCCTGACGTGTTACGAGAATATCGCCACCTTATCAAAGAGGGCCTAAAGGTGTCTGATGGTGATGAGACTTTTACGAATCAAATGTGATTACCGGCAGCAGCATCTGACTGAGTCTGACTTAAAATGTTCTAGGTTGGCTCCTAACGTATGAGTGAGCTGGTTGGTCCGGTTATAGACATTTTAAAACGGAATTTCAATCTTTAATTCATTATCTCTATGGTGGGGGTAAAAAGTTGGCCCCAGCGATTGTATTTCAAGCAAAGTATGGTAAAGCCTAAATTTCGACAAGTTGCGCACGTACCCTTTTGGGTTGACCGGAAACTGTGATTGTGGTTTCTGGTAACTAAGGTCACACGTTTATTTTGAGTGCATTTTGAAAGCTTGTTTGGTAGCGATTGTCAACGTGTAATTATCGATGTCCTTGTGCTCTTGTCCTGTCAGTTAGCTCAAAACGTGCTGCTGTTGGCTCACATTCCGTAAGAGTTCAGTTTTATGTAAGCGGTCTGTCTCTACCTGGTTTGATTAATGGCCTTGGAGAGACGCTGCTATATATGAATACACGTCAACTGTGCAAATGAGTGTACGTATTTGTGGTCCCGTGTTTAATATGACCTGTACGGGAGTTCGTGCATTAAATGAATTTCCAGGCCAAGCGTCTTTTGCGGTCACAAAACTTGTACGTTCGTAATCTCGCGAAAATTCCCATTAAATCACAGATAACTGGGCACGGGGCGGTAATTCATTAAGAAAGGTTGGTGTGCTGTCTTGCCGAATGACTGGGCGCCTCTCAAGAAGTACTAGCAGCCGGTGCTACGGAAAGGCAACAAGACGCACCCATAGGCACATTCCAGTTGAAAAACTGTGCTCATCCGACAAATGACACTGTCACACAGACTACAACTTTTGCCTACTGTGTACTGGCCAACAAAGATGATTGACACAGTGGACCATCCAAAATGTCAAGTGTTTTACTTGAATGCCACATTTATTTTCGATAACACCAAGATTACACCGGAAGTGGTTTACATCTATTGCTCTCATTTGTTTAATACAAGTTGCATTCTGCCATTTTTTCTTCTTACTGTCACTATTCAGGTTGCCTCAATCCCGTCTAAACCTTAATGTACGTAATTCGAGCGTACTTCGAGACGGAATAGTCCACGTTTACATTAGGGCAAAATTAATACGGTTGGCCCAGTTCTAAGTGGCTGGTATTAGGTAAAACATGAGCATGCATTTGATGGAGCCTTCATAGTCAATAAAATACATCATTCTCATATGGTTACTTAGATGTACGTGATGCACGTGAAGTGGTCTTGTATGCGAATGCGTTTTGTTACTGAGGCATTCATGAAACTTTCGGAATTCTAGCAACCAACTATCTCTTGCATATCCACCTTTTGCCTAAAAGTAGGGAACATTTTACTGTAATTGGAATGGTAACTTCAAACGGTAGAAAGCAGTCTGAGCACTGATTGGTCATAGTGTCTGTAGCCGCTGCATCCAGGTAACCGCTGTTTACAATGATATGTCCTTTTCCCTTTTTCCGTCATCTGTTCAATTCAGGTGTACGTGTGTACAGCCACATCAATCCGTGTTCAACATTTGAATGGCTTTATGGTTGCCACAATTACAATAGGTAATCTAAATGTTTGACACAGTTTTGATTGGTTGAATCAACGTCTGTTGTAATTGGTTGACTGCAGTCTATTTTTGGTAAGGCAACAGTTGTGTCTAAGTACACATGCACTGTGCAAATCCTACGCATCCCAAATCATTCTTCTTCCAGTTTGCCAGTCGTTCTTAATAATGGATACATCATGTTGTCATCCACCAGTTAATGCAAATTGGCCGAGACAGCAGAATCCCAATACATTAACATTACGGTACATACTGATTCCGAGCCCCGTATTGCCCGTCACTCTGTTGGATGTATGTCATCGGTGGTTGTTAGCGGTTGTGGGCTACGCTGACTAAAATAATGGGATAATGAGATTAATTGGGAAGAGTCCGATAGAGTAGGCTATTGGGAAAAGGAACTTTTTCCCAAAAATTCGCATTATTTGCAAGAGAAATGGATTTCTTCATGTCCCGGGAACTAGAAAGCTCGTGAGAATTCTGGAACGTTCAGGAAGCTACGCTTGCTTCTGGTTGGTCCAT
>JTDE01001021.1:68141-84907 GCA_014338405.1 Paragonimus skrjabini miyazakii | reverse complement strand
TCATCCTCATCATCCTCATCATCCTCATCATCCTCATCATCCTCATCATCCTCATCATCCTCATCATCCTCATCATCCTCATCATCCTCATCATCCTCATCATCATCCTCATCATCATCCTCATCATCATCCTCATCATCATCCTCATCATCCTCATCATCCTCCTCATCCTCATCATCATCATCATCATCATCATCATCATCATCATCCTCATCCTCATCATCATCATCATCATCATCATCATCATCATCATCCTCATCGTCATCATCATCATCATCATCATCATCATCATCATCATCATCAATAGCCAATGACTGTTTCAGTTGAAGAGGCGATATGAAGAAGCTCTTCTCCATTGCTTTCGTTTTATCTGTACCTTCTTTCATTTTTTGACAAAATTCCAGTGATATGATAGAATCGACGAAACGTTGCTAACGTAATCCGTTTTGGCACGTGAAATTATATCGATTCACTTATCAGGCTTCATGAATAGAATATTTTGGCTAGTTTGCAACTCTTGTATAGCTTCGGTAAACTGTAGTCTGGTACGTTAATACTCAGATAACTGTAACATGCATTCCCAAGGTTAGACTTATAATGTTCACCAATAAATTCTGACATTGGAATTTGTCCGTCTAATTACTTATGTAGCCGTTCAACTTGAACTTCATTCACTAGGCGAGTGCATTCGAATTGCAGATGGTAAAGCTTAGGCATAATGGTATGACCTCAGCGTTGCAGAGAAAATATTAATAACATACCTTTCTGGCTCATTCAGAAAATCAATTTGTGGCTTGATTGGGTTCAGACCACATATCAGTTTGCTCCCGTTTTACAGCTTATGTTTGCATGTCTGTTTGTATGCATTGTTCCAACAACTACCTAACCATCTTGTGGAACTTCATGACCGTAATCAAACGCCGAGCTTGATTACATGTCAGTTTATCGACTTTTAATGGCCGTGAATTCGTTTCCTTTTTGAGCGTGACGCTGAAGGGATTTGACATTGAATGATGTGTTGCACCGGAACAAAATATTCAAGTGAAACTTTGGGGATTGCTTGTTGTCAACACGGATTGAAGGATCTCACAACAGCCTTTGCTTCTCCGATTCCGGTGACAAATCTAACATGCTTGTTAAGTTGCTTTGCCAGCGATGGGTTTCTAGATTTTTTCAATCCCCTCCAGATTGCAGTAGACCAATTCAGGAGACAGTTGTGTAACCAGCCGTTTTCGGTCGTACTCATCAGGTTCGCCGGACATTTTACATGATTCGAAAAGTATCGTGTTTTTGAATCCACTGTTTTATCTGTTGTTGTCAAGCCGGATATATTGGAAGAAACACAGTGAGGTTATCGGAAGGGATTCGCGAAATCTTTCCGAAGTGATTTTGCAATGGTTCGGTCAAACCCCAAATGACTGACACTTGTTATCGAAATAAACGGAACGAAGGAATTCAGACCATTTACAAGAAACGCCAAGCTAATACCAGATCAATCAGACAATGGTTGCTATAAACCAATGAAGCCGTTGTCGTCAGACTGCATGATCTACATCTGTGTGCGCAGAAGTAGTACGTACAAACCCTTCCTTACTCTTGGACACCCATTTCCTAACCACTGGAAACCCGACCAAGCGTGAATCATTTGTCACAGTCAACCATGGCTGGCACATGCACCACTTCCCCTCAAGCACGCCAACACTATTGATCTTCAATACTTTGAATATGTCCGGTTTAGTCATGAGAAGAAGCGCGAAGCAAACAAACTCATTTTCACTGTTTCACCTTCAGGCTAAATATAACAGATGCATATGGGTTCAATGAGGATGTTAAAAAGCATATAGCTGGGGCAAGAGATGTCAGTCAACAGTGTCTGTCTGGTTTGATTCGTGAGACTTAGTTACATAACACTGATCACGTGAGTTGTACGAAATCCGCGAGAAAAGTGTCACATCTATACAATCATTCTATCCTCGGCCAGCGTAAACGGCCATGGAAGGTTCTGTGTTTTGAACAATCATTTTTTGGGTGCAAAGTGGTGGTGAGTGTAGGCAAATCGAAATGGCCTCTGCTGAGGACAACACGATACAACGAAATGTATATCGTAAGGCAATTTGGACGGGCCAGTATACAAACGTCATTAGTCTTGTACCACTAAGGAAAAAGAAGAATATAGTCCAATGTCTGACTAGGCCAGGAAAATATGCTCGAACGAGGGTATTGACTCGCTGAAAATGGCTATCTGGAGCAGTTTATTGAAAAAGTATGCTAATAAGCACTAAGGTAGAAAAACCACAAACTGCAGACAAAAGTTTATTTATACTTCCTTGCCCTTCAAGTGTGATGGTGTCGCTGAAAGCGTAACCAAGATGCTCAATGTAGCAATCAATAAGACATATTTCGCAGCTCAACTACGCGTTCAGTTTACCTCCGCACCAGTATTGCCCTCCCAATTGAAAAATATATTGCCTGTTCATACCGCCCCCTTCCATGTCTACCGTTTCGCTTTCTCTTGTGGAACAAACCACATAGACCATATAACACAGCGATTATCTGAACGCATTCGGGAGCACCAACTGGTGTGACTAACGCGAGGATTGATAAAGTCCTATTCGTCTGCGGTAGCTACGCATTTGATCGAGTCAAACCACCTAATCAGTCAGACCGATTGGTTCAAGCCAATCTATCGAATATGTGGGATACAATCGAAACAGGTCACAGGTCGTATACTGTCAATTGCAGAGGCCATTGCAATTTGCTTACACTCACCACCACTTTGCACCCAAAAAATGGTTGATCAAAACATTGAACCCTCCATGGCCGTGTACGCAGACCAAGGATAGAATGATTGTATAGATGTGACACTTCTCTCTCAGATTTCGTACAGCTGACGTGATCACCGTTGATGGTGTGCTTGAACACTTCGAGATTGCAGTTCTTTTTTCATTGTTATCGAAACGTAGGTCTAAGTTTTATCTTCCTCAGGTAAACCGCGTCAGTCATCTTTACTCTCACATCGGCTAATATCACTGTCTCTTTCAGTTCATTCATTTGAGCCGTGTAAAAGTCTAAGTGCCTAAATCGTACATTTTTCTTCTACATTTTCTGGATTAAAATATATCTTTTATAATTCATCGATCGGCGGACTGTCGTTTTGCTCCATCCAAACTAATGATCAATTGTTTAAGTGAGCTCAATTTCGTTTTATCGCTGCCCAATACTGAGCGGCGCCTAGTTGTCGATTTTGTTGTGTGGGCACATTTTATGTTCACGTTTTGAAGATTCTCCACATCCGAGGTGACAGACTCAACTTTCTTTTCTATTTATTCAATTAATATCACCCTGAATCTATTTTTAACGAGCGTTTTTTCGTTGACCGTTTCGATGATAAATTATCTTTCCTGCCGTTGGATATCGCGAAAAGCATTTATTGCATCGCCAGATTACGCGTAATTCGGTGTGAACTTGGATCTTTAACGAACGATTCAATACTTACCACCACCTTCTTCCACTGCGCCGTGATCTGCCCCATCGAGTGGGACATTTATTGATCTATCTGACTTGTTTTATTATAGAATTTTCAAGGGATGATGACTGACCAAAAACAGCCGTTCCCACAAATGATTTCATCTGACTCTACTATTGTTGTGGAATTGACAGCAAACCGAGACGAGAAGGTCTGAACAAGTCTGTGGACTTTTAATTCCAAAGGTTCTTTTGTATTTCGATAGTCAAATCGATATCGTTCAGTTTCTTAAAGATAAAAGCTCAAGGGATTGCTATAGTGTCATTTGTCTGATCTATTAATTCAAATGACTGGTCTATCACGTGACGTGTTCCACTGACTGAAGATGATAAAGGGGCGTGAAACTTTCGGAAACTGAATTATGGTAACTTCTAACACTCAACCGTAGACAATCGACCTCCAACAAGGTCGAGGATATAGTGGGGTTTCGTTGGCGAATGTCGACTTTGCTATTTGACAATCATTACTGCTACTCTAAGTAAACCATATAAGTCGTAATTGAATCCAGGACAATGGAATCATTAATATTTTATTGTAAAGGTAGACAAAATGACGGGTTTTGGTCATTCTAGGTGGCGAAAAATACTGGTTCTTTCATTGGTAATGAACAAAACGTTTTAAAATGATTAAGTGTGCAGCTAACATTGGCGCTCCGGAACAAGAAAACAACTCATACATTCTACTTTCCTCTATCAGATTAATTTGATTTCTGGTTCAGTAAAACATTCCCGTGGAGTCCTAAGTTGTTATATAGAAGGTTTTTAACTGACTATTTTGTTTAGTTGTTGATTGCTTACATTCCGAATTAATTGTAACTGCCGCACTACGTGGTATGTGGTACTTGACGTGATCAGTATCGTGTCTAGTGAAGTGAATTTGTCAATGCAATGAATTTAACTTAGTGTGGTGCATGTGTTTTCTTTTTATGTGAGTTTGTCTCGTCGTGTGATTACTATTATTAAAGTAGCGATGCACCTCGAATGCGTGTGCATGCATAGACAATTAATCAATGTACTTCACCCGTAAACTCACTGTCGATAACAAACAGTGAGTTGTGTTCCGCTCTGTTTATATATATATATATATATATATATATATATATATATATATATAAAAAAATAACTAGGGGGAAAATATCAAAAGGCCCGTGAATGGAGGTTTTTATGCTCCAGCTAGTTGATGCTGATTATTCACATAGTAGGAAAGTTGGAAAGTGAAACTGTTATCTCTCAGAAACAAAAGCAAGAGGACTCCAATAATAAGGTCTAAGCCGAGAAGAAAGATATTGAAGATATAAGATAAGAAGTAATACAATACAAACTGCCTATTGTTGCATTTTAGATGAGATAAGGAACAAACTATTGGATCGTCCCTTAATACGAGCTCAATCGTTTGCCTCCAGGACCGAGAAGAAGAATGGATGCGGCAACAGCGATTATTTGAAAAAACCGAGGCGAGTCCATTAGGCCACAGAGGCTCTACATTTATAGGTCCAACAGAGGGTGGGGGATATTGAAAATGCACTCGTGAGAACAGTTTACACGATGTACAGGCGTTCGATCACGCAGCTGCAATCTAATTGAGCTTAATGGACTGAGTGAGTTAAAATCACATCAGTTAACTCGAAGCCGGATCGATCATCTTTGCTGCTTCGTTAGGAGATGCGTCTCCTAACCGAAACACATATACATATTAACGTATGCATGTCAGCGTAAATCCGGGAACCGATTTTTTCTACATATAACAGATTGGAACAATCAAATTAGCTGGGGCTCGAAACTCCAACCATGCGACTGGTAGTTGGGGCTGAGTTGTATCGAACCCCAAGCAGCTTGTCCATACATCAACGAGTGGTATGCACTTACAGACGCTAAAACGGTCATGAACCTGATCAGACGGTAGTTCAGTTGCAGACGCTGTTCCTGGAGAAAAAAGCTAGAAGAAAATAAATTCGAAGAACCGAAAGCATGGAGGAACAGAAGGCACCTGCACAAATTGATACACATGATGCAAACACGCAATATCGGTTAATAATTATGCTGGCCAATCAATAGGAAGGCCAAAACAGACAACCGCGGCCCAGATGGGATAACAAAATTCAATGAACAAAGCCGACCCTCTTACATTCAAATACCATGAAACAAAGTGCGGAACCCAGATACGGGAATTCGGACTGAAAACCTCACCCAGTGGCTTTACCCAAACATAGGCCTTCTAACATAGTTCGGTTAGTAAACAGCCCAACATACCGTTGTAACCACAGTCCTGTAAATTGACGCAGGGGTACACGCGGATTCGAAGTCAAATATACCAATGAGAAGAAGCCAGATAATCCGCGTTCCAACACTTGCAGTCCATAACATAGACTTTAGGCTATGTTGACGTCGTATTTGAGCAAACCGACGGCAGGTGGTGGTGCACCAGAGTGTGGTTTCTGCACGATTCCTCCTAGACAGAATATTGTTTTATCAGTAAGTTGAATCAAACATACATCCCTTTCTAGTAAATATCACTCGCAGAATAAATTATGTTTGCTTGCAACCACTAATCGGGGTTGCATAATTGGACATCCCGATGTGGACGATACATGGACGATACATCTTTCGAGTGTCCTACGTCCAGCAAACACCAATGTGTTACATTTTCGAGTGGGCAGACGGGCTCTTTTTTGAGCTGCTATTTCAATTCGTAAGACTTCATTGGCACAAACATCAGCTATCTATATGCTCGACCTACCACTTATCTGTAGGCCACGGCTACCGCTTGTTGTAACAAATATATGCATTATCGATCTTCAGACGGATTTACAGACAACCCATTACGTTTTACATTATATTGACGAGTGGTCTTTTTTACACATTCGGTACAAGCCGCACAAACAAAACCAGCTCAATAGACATGGTGAGGGGGTGATCCAACATAACCCAACTTGATCACGCTCATACACACTCAATACAAAGACTTAGTCATCTGAGGGTATACAGATTTGACCAGCTTTCTGTGAGATAAAACTGCCAAAGCCAAACAACCGTGAGAAAGATTCTCACTTTCAGCCTGTACATTACTAGAGAGGTTATTAAGTAAGCAAACACAATTCTTCCCCGAAGCGTGGTACGCTCTGAACTCAACCCATTCAGATCACTAAATATCTGTATTGACATTTCATCCTAGTTTGTAATCTTCAGACCGAAACCCATTTGTCTCCTATGCGGTGAACTCTTTGGATTAGTCTAAAGTGAAGATAAAGCACGTCTATGTCCGATTCCTTTGGGAAAATCTATAAGTTTACAGTAAGACTTCGGTTAACTTGTAAATCTGCCTCGTTCATGAATGCAGTCTTTTGGTATACAAATGATGTCAAAAACCTATCTTGGTGGTTCTTTGGGGAAACACCGTATTTTCGATTTGCCCACTTGCACTCCTCGATGGATGCTGGTTTCCATCCCTGCGTTGTCTTTCGAACGTCGGATGGTTTTATCAGCAGCCAAGTGTTGTGGGTCGCGAAGTATGATAATCAAAAGACGGAGACAATGCAACCGTGCGATTTGATCTCGACTGCGCTACACCTACTTACCAGCTAGCATGGTTGTGGCTACAACAGTGTGTTGGGGCCGTTCACTAGTAGGACCGTTATGGATGGCCCGTTTCTAGTTAGGCCCTTCGTGTGAGTTGAAGTTCCAGTGACATGGCTTGGACTTCGGACTTCGCTTACCGATGCCCAACTGTGGAATGAAAAACACACTCATTGTGTCGACTCAGTATGAGGTGCGAAAGCGGTTCCTCTGAATACCAAGTGACTTGAAGAGTAAGAAGGTGCCTGAGAAATTTCAACCCTCGATCAGTTTTGAGCAGGTGGATTAGGTGGCCTCGGTTTCATAGTGTGTCTCATTGACGAATTTTGATGCCAGTATAGAGTAAGTAGATGAAACCGATCACTTTTTTAAAATCGGCATGCTGTGCTCACGACCACGTTACTGCTTATGAGAACCCGCGAACCTCGGAAGTGATGATGGATAAAGACAGTCCTGTGTGTGAAAGACACATCGCAAGGCAGCATTATGAAAGTGAATTGATTTATTGGAGATGTATCCGGTGAAAACAAAAGTTCCCTCATCCGTACGGTCACACATGGGTTCTCAACTGCTCCTGGAAAAAATTAAGTTCAGCTTAGCACAATCCTCATCTAATATTCGGTAAAGTGCTATTAGCCAAAATCCGCTACTACTCCTCCGTAATTAAATACCGCTCAAAAAGTCAATGATTTCTGTGACTTTGGCTTAGACAGAAGCCCTAGTCGAGAGATCATGGATTGGAGTTAACAGGATAGTTTTTGTCTTTTCTCAAGGCGACCGGGCATTACTCACAAGCGAAAGTGATTGAGCGTTCACATATGATAATTCGGTCGTGCCTAATGTGAAGCCAATGACGCAATAGTAAACACGGTTGCCTCACGAAAGCGTGGCCGGAGTTCTAGTCCCGGCAGTGGCGATGATATGCACTACTGACGAGCTCTAATGAGAGCGAAACTCGAGTCTAGTGCTTCTGCTGTGCGAAAGGGGCTGATTGGAAAGTCTATGGGAATGCGACAGCTGCGATCAATTGTCGGTGATGTTCAATCTATATGAAATTAATATTCCTCATCTGAAGCGATCAACTGTCTCCCGTCTTATGCTATGTAATTAGTTTGGGAATGGATTTCTTGTGCGACAGATTCAGCCCGAAATTATCATTAGTATATAATTACTGTGAACAGAGGTTTACTGTATGGGAATGGCAGTTAATTTATAACTTCCACAGTTTGAGCATTTCATCGGACTTTTATGTACTGGATCCCGAATCTATTGACAAAGTGAATGAGTAATATAAGCAATGACGGCTCAATACTTTTCGAACTACGATTAACACAGAAAGCCTTGACAACTCAGCAATAATCAACACTCTCACGTAATTTTCATTACACCTATACTTAGAAGCCAGATAGTTAGTACGGCAATTCGCATAAGTCAGATATTTCGTGGTCTCTTATGACAGTGAATTTTTCGGCAGTAACAGTAATAACGTAACCGGTATTGTGAAACTTTTACACTGTTGTAATTTGATCAACTGTCCAAAAGTGAGTTCACTGAACTGCCGCTTACTTGACCATAAAAATGATGAATTTGCACCCGATGGATAATAAATGTGCATGGCATGTGAGTGTCAGGAAGATTGAAATCTGAATCTACCTTTTGACCAATTAGTGGGCAATACATTAACACTTTCAGTCTAATGAGCAAAAGCTTCTTATCACGTTTTGCAGTTCGACTTGTAACTGACAGTCATTGACTAGGGTTTTACGTTAAAGGTCACGTTTCGCTCAACACCTATGATACTTGACCTTAGGTGGAGTATTTATATTTCTGTCAGTTATATCTACCGATTATGGACAAGCACCGTGAACATATGGCTAAAGCAGCACACTTTATAATGTCCATAAAGCTACTTTTCAAAAGAATATAACGGGTTTTTGATTAGGATCACAATCTTGCAGAAATGACACAACTACTATAAGAATCGTTCAAGAATAGTGCTTTGGAAAAAGTACATCAACAATTGAAAACGTCAAAGTATTCCTTAGAGACGGTGCAGTTTTCAATTCATTCGTTACCCCAACTTTGGGACTACGGTAATTCGGAGATGCATCAAAGCGCATTGTGTTTATTTTTACAAGGAGACCAGTTTAAGCAATGATTAATGCTGTTGGAGTGATGCTAGAGGAAGTTAATTGCATAGGTCAAACATAAGCCGTTTGTTTAAATAACTGGAATCTACATCCAAAATCGGCAAGCTGGATAATTTTTATCCATCAAACTGTAAACGATATGTGAATGAAAATAGACACAATATCCATTTCTGTGAACCATAACGGATAAAACGGTCAAGGAAACGTATCAGTTTGTGTTAGGTTGAAATTTAAGTTTTTGCGGTCACATCATATTCGAATGTAACGTCTGTCTCAAACTGTGAATTGGCTGTACTGGTCACTTAAAAAGAATGACGTTCTGCATAGTAGTTTTTATCTGCACTTTTGCATTTTTCGGCTAGCATTGGATAATGCTCGATTAGATACATCATGTCCAACACGAGTGGTTGGTACAGAGTTAAACAGGAACAAGTCACTTGTCACTTAACTGAGAGTCATGACCATGACTGTGATGAACTGAATGCAAAATTGTCACAGTGTAGCTGAATAAAATTGTCTCGTCGTCAGCCATGGTATGTTCAGTATCCTTACAGTGATTTTAGCCATCAAGTCAAACTGTTCGTGCCTTAGTTCGGTTAGAAAGTCTTGTAATTTTTCTTCATACAATTCCGCCGCCAATGCTTGCTTCAGGTTTATCCCCTTACTGTGTTTCGGTAGATCGGAACAGTGTTGATACGATATCTCGGTTCACCCGGTTGCTAATCAATTCTTGTAAACAATTAACACGAACTGTTCTCGTAACCGTCCATTGAAGTGGCATCCAACTCAGTTTATGTCGTCTATCCCTGAGACGGATGTGGCTCCATGACGTAGATGACACTGACCTACCGCAGATGATGGCGTAAGGTGTATGTCTGGTGTTAAGCGACGACACATGACGGCAGTAGGTTATGACCAGATTATTATTGGGATTCAGTTGTTCCAATCTAGTCCATTGGAATTAAATGTGGATTGTTGACAGTAAGATGCTGGCATATTCCCAAGGAAATAAACACCTATGTGTAGTTAGGGACTCGGTTAATTTCAAGTTGAACACCACTTACAGATGGCCACAGTTCACGCATTGCTGTAGACTCCCCAATAAGCCACTTCTGAAAAAAAGCACTATGCGCGGGTCTCACTCTTGTTAGAGTCAGTCACTAGTGAATATGCATGCTATGGCCGGGATTAGTGCTCCTGCCAAACTTTCAAGAGGCAACCTTGTTGATCACTGTGCCACTGACCTCATATTAGGCGCGACCGGATTATTATATGTGAACATCCAATCACTTTCACTTATCAATAATGGTCAGGTTACCCGAACATTTTGACAGTAAATATTTACCGTCTGTTAGCTACAATGGTTAGGACATTCTAAAGAAGTCGAAATCTCCGACCTCATCAAACCTGGTAAGTGAATTTGAGATAATTGTGGTAGGGATGCAGAATACCAACGAGTTTCAACAAGAGTGAAACTCATGTCTAGTGCTTCGTCTTGAAAGAGGCTGGCTAGAAAGTCTATCTGAAACTGAAAGACTATGAGCAAATAAAAGTGATGTTTGACTTGAAAATAACTGCCGTAAACTTTTAACGGATGTCCAACTTCCATTTGATTTATACTACACATCTCTGATCTCTTATCGGCCAAAACATTTGACCGATGGAAATGAACGACCGAAGTCACTTAAAACATACGGTTCCGAAAGGGCAAGTAACTGGTGGTACCAGTGGATGTGTGCTGCATGGCTGCGAAGAAGGTCAGCGTGAACTTAAGGGATTAAGTTAAAACGAATAGTAGAAGCAAACGAATATAGATAAGAAGAGAACTAAATTGAAATAAAAACAGAAACCGTATCGTATTCCAGGTATACGTAAACATGTAAAAAGCAAACAACTGATTGAAACTAACAGTCTAAATCTAGAAACAGCTTCAGATTGCCGGAAGGTATGTGATGAACAAGCTATCTAAATCGCCCGCTTGCAGCTATATGATTGGGGAGTTGGTGACATTGTGATTGCAGAAGTTGAGGTTTTGGCGGGCAGCTCAAAAATCCAGTGCCATATAGTTTTCAACCTGCTAATTCATCACTGTAACACTACGCTATAAGGTGACTGTTGAACACACTTCCTACATATCTGTTGCTTACGATGCATTTTATGTATGAGTCACAGATTTGTCGCTGGTGAAATCCATATTTACCCATCTGGGTTTGTAATGTCTTATAATCTAAAATTACTGTGAAATGTGAAAATTCTGTTTAACCAAAATCCATTTATCTTATCTCTTGGTAGCCAGAATTTCATACGGTCGCGTTTATCTATGCAGGCGTTTATCCACACCTGAAGCAAATGTAACAAGATATTGCTTGTATACCGATCTATCAAAGCTGACTTATTATCATCATGAATTCCATTCTGATCAGACCTACA
This sequence comes from Paragonimus skrjabini miyazakii, assembly GCA_014338405.1. Classification (NCBI taxonomy): domain Eukaryota; kingdom Metazoa; phylum Platyhelminthes; class Trematoda; order Plagiorchiida; family Troglotrematidae; genus Paragonimus; species Paragonimus skrjabini miyazakii. The sequence goes on along the minus strand of JTDE01001021.1, from coordinate 73,229 downwards.
CTGTGAATAATGCCGGTGTTGGGAGCTAAGTTTAATTGTCGGACGTCTATGAGGCGTTGTAGATACCACAGATAAAAATAGCTCAGACAGAGCAGGTAAGCATACAAACACGTAAATAAATCTCGATTTGAAAAGAATGTCTATTTAAGATACTGTTTTTGAATCATAAATCGAAGATGTTGAATGTTCTAAACTATTAACTCATGGTGTAATTTTTGTTTGTATTCATTCCATCGTTCTTTGCTGTCACATTTAAAATCGCTTGAACATAATTTCGTAGAATCTATCCTGCTAGTTTGCTTTAGATTCATTTCCGGACATACCTTTAGCAGTTCAACTGAACTATTATTGACGCAGATTTCTGTGGGTCTTAGATGAAATTATCTACCCACACATATAAAAGTTGAAATGTGCAAGCTTTATATTCATGCTAGTGATTTACGATTACAATTTCGGGTATCTGAAACAGATAAAAATTTCAGCCGTATTCTTTTGTGTAGTTCCGATAAACGCATTGTTACGGAGGATGGATAGGTGTGCTGAAGACAATCGCATACACGTGACCCAGCTGAAGGACACTCCAATGCTTTACAAATAACTTTTGCTGTTAAAGATTTCGTCGGATTTGAGGGAGGTGGTCCACGGGTCAAAAATACACGATAAATTCGAGGGGTTATTCAAAAGCTATTATCTAAAATTGGTGGAATTTAGGAATGTTCGATTCTATGACGATTGACTGACACTGAACTCTATACCAGTCAATAACCGATATTAACAGTAATTAGTCGTATATGCCTTACATAGGGCCGGTTGTATTGGTATAATCCACATTGCCTACGTCACATCAAATCTTAATCTGCTTTACCAACTCTCCCCTTTATCTTGATAATATCTTGGTTCATGATTGCGTGAAACGAGAGGCTGTTAGGAAATAAATGTGACCTCTGATTGCTGATGCTCTAGCTGCGGTTAACGGCAATAGCCATCACTCCCTGATTCCTTCAGTCGAACCACTCACGACAGACGAGGTTAACGCAAGATACTCACTAAGCAGCTCGTTAATCAGTGACGTATCAACTATGAAAATCATTTATTACACGGTTGATATAAGAGATAAACTGTTAATATTGAAACTAGATTTTTCCAGGGAAAGGCGAGCTGAACTCAGACATGTGTTCCCACTACTGTATACGGGGATTTTAGATATATTAGTGTTTGCGAAAAAAACTCGTGATGGCTTATGTGAGAATGTTTGAGCTTGAAGTAAAGAATGGGTATCATTACAAACGTACCGTCTCGTAGCAAAAAAGCAATCTATTGCTTGTCAGATATAGGCAGACACACCCACCAGTTGAACAGTACCTTATTGTGGTAACCATTGACTACCGAAAAAGAGACAACTGAACGGAAGTTACATAAGACCGGGAAAATGAACGTAACGTAGGTTGCGTTTAGCTGCAAGTTGAAGAATATTGCCAAGGATCTTCTTCAGACGTGAACCATATCAGTAAGAGAAAACTGATCGGTTCAGTCACAGACCACTTTAGGGAACGGATTATTTCCATGGTTTCCCGTTCGAAGGTTGCAATATTGCGGTTTCAGTCACGTCAATCACAATTCCCGCAGGATAGGTTACAGCGATACCAGGCGCATCAAGTAAATTGCTCTGATCAACCTAGCACACCTCTGTTAATTTTCATCAGTAAGATTTCACAATTGGTCGTTGGATACTGCTGTTGCTTTACCCCATGTTCTCCGTTCATGTAAGATTTTTGTGCATCTGACCTCAACTAAGCTCTGCTGTCGGTTGTCTTTGTTCCGTGTGATATGAGATTACTTTCCTGATAGTTTTCGAGTAGCGGAAAATAACACTGTGCTAAAAGTGGTTGATGGAAATCCTCGGGGCGAAACGAGTTGGTCTCTAGGCGAGGCCAACCGAAGTATGAACGAGATCCTAACCGAAACTCCCTTGTTCTGTTGTCTGCAATGCTGTACTGTATGGTCGGATTCATTGTGAACTAGACACAGTCCTAAATGTGACGATCGGTACATATTGTTCGGGACCGCAGCAGTCAGTGAAATCTCCAGGGGGGGACTTAGAATTATATGCAGACTCATACTGAGAAGCACGGTCATCGTTATTATTCTGTCTTTTGATAGTTCCTAGGTTTATGCTCTGTACGGTAGATATGCTCGAATTGTCGTCTGGGACGCGTTGTTCACTTCGTGTTATTTTGGTTTTACTGAAGCTTGAGCGAACCAGCTGGTCTTTGTTTTGCGTATGTCCAGCTGCCGATCTATGGTGTGTGTACGATAAGGCAGGTCGACCTGGGATCCACCTAAATTCTGATAGTCACCAACGCGGCTCGGCTAGGTGAGTAACTGGGCTTCATATCCAAGTCAAGCGAACAAAAGAAATCGGATGTCCATTTGAAAGAGTAATCCTAATTGCTCCGGTTGACCATCAGGAGCGTAATCAGGTAGATCGGGGCCGGTAACAAGCGTACTTATGCGCATAATAATCTCGAATACCTTGGATGCACTTCTGGTTCCAGTTTAAGATATGTAATTCTGGTCGACAGAAGTGGACCACAAATCACAAGACGTCATTCTGGCATACAGATCTGATGGACTAAAGGGTAGTGTCTGGAAATAAGTGTACTTTAATAAGGGTATACAGACGTTACGAGTCTCGAAGGTTGACTGAGCGAAGCTTACTGGGCTGACAACTGATAAATCGTGTCGGTCGTGAGTGACAGGAACAGGCTTTCTAAACTTTGAACAAGGAAGGACAGTATAAGAAAAACAGACCCCTTGCTGTGACAAGCCAGCGATTGTTGGCGTCAGAAAGTTAAATGTGTATCACTGTTGACGTTGATCGAGGCACATACATTTTCATAGCAAGAAGTACGGCAGTTTTATAATGTTGACTGCTAATCAATTTACATAACTATCAACGACAGCCTAATAAAGCTATTTTAGCTTGAAAGAACATTCGTCATTCTCATAACGGGTTACTCTAGTATCATCCAGCGTACAACAATGAAACTTGGGGAAAAGCTGGTGATTAATACGTCAAAAGCAGTGAAGTAAGATACCAGAATAAATGAAACCACTTAAAAAGGTGCACGTGGATCACAGTAACGGATAAATTCAAAGTGGAGTGACTGAATCAAGGTAGTAAACTGAGGATACATTCTTCCCTTGTGAAAACTGCATTGGCAAAAAATTTTTTATCTTATTGACTGGAAAAATAAATCACTTGAAAAATAACAGCATTGACTTACTGCAACAATATAAAATCCATACTAAAACTTGGGAAAAAGTAGTTTGCGTATTTACAATCACCGTAGTCGCATACAGTATATAGTCAAACGGCATGTAGGGTATAAATACTGTACAACTCTTTGGACAGAACATAAACGCATGATAAATTGAATAACTGACCACATAACCGGAAGGTCATTTGCAAGCTATAGCACAAACCTAGTTACAAATGAAAAGTCACTTGATCTTACATAAACCTAAAAATAGTCCACATTTGAAAAAAACGTACAATAATAACCAAGACCCTACTGTTGCTATGTTGGTATTGTTACTATATGGGCTTACAGCTTCAGTATACAGTTACAGCAGTGGATCAAAGGACGCCTAGTGAATAACTTAAATTCGTTCAACTTGTAAAGAATTCAGTTAAACGCTTTTGGAAAGGTCTTCATTCTTGTATGCAACCTTTAGTTCAGTAAATAAATGGAGTGAAGTTGACGGGTGTGAAATAAAGACCACCGAGAGTGTGAAACTGACAACTGCCTGACGGCATCTCCATCTTCAATTTTTCTCATGCCTCGTGTGCGCACTTCCATGGTTGGTGAAGAGACGCCCATTCATGGGGGTGATCTTATGGTTTCATTACGACCAGCTTTCTGACTTACTGTGTCAGCTCACTAAGCATAAAAGGTTGTCAGATAATTTTTCATCACAATGACGTGCGGTAATTGCGGGTCGTTTGACAGGAAAAATGGACAACCAGTAAATTATTGTGGGAATATGGATTGTGATTTGAAGTTTCTTTATGCGTTGCGTACTAAAACATAGTTTCTGGTTTGGAACTATACAAAACGGGTTGTACTGGCGACTGATAGTAGGTGAGGCCTCACACTGTCAAGCCTTCCACTAGGGCATGCATTCGGGTGGGTTGTCCACCAACGCTGAAGCATGTGCTCCGTTTGTTGGCCTGTTGGCGCTGGTACGATTCACGTTATGTGGTCTACCTAATAGAAGCATTGTGAGGGGGCAGCTGCCGCTCGGATGAATTGAGCGCGTGGACCATCCGGGCAGGCGTGTTTATGTGCAAGCGTGAAAGTGCATAGAAAAGATAGGTTGTCAGAGCAATCTTTGATGAAACCTTAGATTCAGATCTTGATTTTCTTCAGCCGATTTATTTCAAGCTGGAATACTCTCTCATTCGATCGCAGCATTTGCATACCAGCTAGCTTCTTTGGAAGAGGATCAATAGACTCGAGGTTTGCTTTTGCTACAGCTCATCAACAGTGAACGGGATTAGAACTCCGGCCACGTTTTGATGGGGTAACCATAACTTACTTTATCTGGGGGAAACAAGTAGTTTCTTGGGATTGTAAGAATCCACTGAATTGATCTTCGTTTAGAGATAAGGAATGCGAGCACCACACTGACAGTCTACTGAAGGTGCAAGAAGGTGCTAGCAAGAGTCCTACTGATTCGATTTAATACGGATGTTTTGGTGACCAGTATTCCCGAGGAACAATACTACAGACATGGTGTTCACTGTTCAACAGACCGATGAGAAACGACGTGCAGGTTACCAGCCACTGTCAAAATCGGAGATACCGGATTGTTATCCACGTAGGTCTTCCGCGTTGTAATATCGATGACAGCGCGCTGTTCGCACATAGCGAGGACGAACTACAGCGATTGGCCACGGCTTTCGCGACCGCGGCATCCAAGTTTGGGTTGGATATGAACACATGTAAGACATTTTCTTTCTTTCAGCCTTCTCCGGGCGGAGGTGCTGCCTGTACACCTTCACCCCAAATTCGCATCAATGGA
>JTDE01001021.1:37729-66884 GCA_014338405.1 Paragonimus skrjabini miyazakii | reverse complement strand
TAATCCGTTTCGGATGCCGCCAACCGTAATATCGATTTCATACCTTGGGAGGACAGACTTGAACCGGACTGTCTGGACTAACACAATCCGGATGGGCGTCCAATGGTCCAGTGAGTGACAGTTGCGTGGTCCTGAAGTGAAACCCGCGGTACACAAAGAAACCATAGGTGTCGTAGGTTGTGGTGATATGAATACATCGTGCTGAGATGAGTGCGGCCGTGAAAGCGCTGACCGTCTCAGATTATCAGGTGATCAACATACGCAGTGCACCAATAGAGAAAAGCGAAAACGAATACATTAGACTCAAGCAGATTGTCAGTTATATCCACTTCTTTGTATCAACCAATCACTAACCTCGTCTAGTAAATCACCTGTCCTTCATCTAAAACTTGTGGACCGTAGTGACTTTTTACCTTTTCTTTTCTTCGATTTTGTTGACGCATTGAATGGAGAAGATTTGTTTTGGTTCTCGGTCCAAATTTAAATTTTTTATTCTTGACTATACTTAGGGTGTATTAATATGTAATTTCATATTGAGCTTCTTTTGATCTTACACTTTCTGTGTCTTTCCTACCAATGAAGGTCTTTCCCTTAGAGTCCCATTACGCTTGTTTCGGAGGAAGAGAGAGAAAGAGCATCACTTTCCTACTATCGTATCATTTATCTAACCAGCATTGGCTTGGGGGAACACAAAAGCCTCTAGTCGCAAGCCTCCTGATTTTATTCTTTCGAGTTTACTTTGGATATATGGTGTGTGTGAGTGTAACCACAAGTGGTTCAGTGCAAGCCACCTGTGATGGTCATGTACAGATAGCCTTTAACTTCGGTCACTGTTATAGGCTAGTCCGAAACCCGGCTGATGTTAGTTTTTCAGGGACTTTATAGAAAAACCCACACAAATAGCACCAATCTAATTCCCTTTGATACGAATTCACACTGTTGCATAAATTAAGCGGCAAGCTTACAGTATCACACTGTTGTTAAACTATGTTTGTGGCTTTTTGAGCCAAAGTTTCGGTACGCAATGTACATAGGAATATCCAAATAAAACAAGAGTGTTTGTATTCTTATATAAATACTGGAAAGGGACGGAAAAACAGCCACGATAAGATTACATCCATTCAATTGACCATGCTGATTTCAAAACTCAACACTCACGAAATTTGAGTCACGTCAGTGTCAGATAAATAATCACTTGTTACAAGTAGATATTATGTGAGTATATACTACTGCTTGGTTACCTGGTATGGTACATTGATAACAAAGACAGATGAGATGACATCAAACTTTAAGGAGGAGACAGGACAACCCATCAGAACTATTTTTACTGCGACCGCGATAGAGGGTGAATAGGTAAAGGAATTTGAAAAAAAAACTGATTTAGGATTTTATGTGAATGCATGTGATACTATAACGGATAACTAGACGACTAAATGGGTAAAAATGCTTCGTTCCCAGTTGCCTGGAACGCGAAACTGTCAAACGCTTTAGTGTCATTTCGAAATTACGGATAAAACTGTTATCGAAGAGAATAAGTGAAAGAAGACAGGGGAAAATATTTAACAAGATACATGACGCTAATCAACTGAAGGAATCATTTTTGTTAACTACACAACATATGGGAGTTTGACAGTTTGTCTTTTTTTTATTAGGTTTCTTGTTATTTTTCTCTCTGGAGGGTAGTTTCAGAAGTAACGATTGAAGGCGGCTGTGGTAACAAACACTGCAACATTCCAATCGTCTTATACAGCCTGCGGCCATGTCTTTCAGTGTCTCTAGTTAAAGACAATGAACCTCGTTTTGAGGAGAGACTGGATTCTAAGTAAAGCCAACAAATACTTTCTTCACACGTCTACACCAATTCAGAAGTTGCCAACATTCTGTTTCTTCCCGCCCACATAAATAAAGATAGAGCTCGATGAAAAGAGTGCTTAGTAGGATTGCGTAGAGCGTGTTCGATTCAGCTTGATCGACGAAATAGATTATTTCTCGTAATCGCCGAATAACTTTCCCCAGCATAGGTTGCTGTACTTCTGTATTGTCGAAGCAGTGCTGCCCGTATGCGTGGGAAGTGCTCACCAGCTTCAGTTATGTGGGGCGGCCAGGTTTCTTAATCATAGAACAGTACCATGCAAACAGCTGCGTTGATGATCCTGCTTTCTGAGAGACCCAAATGTCATGGAGACACAAGTAATGTCTCATGGCTATCTGGCTTCAACATTATGTACACAGTTCTGGTGTCCAGCACAATCACCTTCGGTGACTTAACTCATGAGGTAACCAACGCTTCGAATTGAGTTCCAACCTTCTGGAACCTTCTCTAGAGTAATTTAAAAGGATCAAACTTTCCAAAAAAATTTGGATAGAACGGGATGACGCGAACCTGCATCTTATCATCATCTTATTCAGACTTAGGCTATTACTGCTCCGGTTGGGTACAGGTGCAGGTCAATCTTGAAATACTTGCAAAGCATTTAGTATATCGTGAAGTATCTAGCATCCTGAGCTATATGTGCATTGTTACCAAATAGAGTGATGCCACCGGCAAAGTCTAGGTATACAATTCTTCCATAAGAGAGCAGTTTCACTCTACTGTTGGTGAGACCATTTGTAGCAGTGTACAGGATACCATCGTTTGAAATCATGAAGTTGGAAGGAGAGCCAAGGCAGTCTGAACGTTTTATGCTAGGAAACAAAAGTTTTGTGGTTGTGGTCTCATATTATTATACCGTTAGAATAGACAATTGCTTATCAGACACCTCGTCTATCAACAGATTATCAAAGAATAGGGGTCTATCTGCAGAACGGAAACTTGTCCTAATAATTGCAAACAACCATTGTTCGCCGTTGGTAGACGCAGCTATGCTCAACCAACTGACAGAGTAGAAAGATTTGCATATGGCACTCACATTCTGCACGATCTACATCCTGTTTCTCAAAGCCCTACTATCCATGCCTTAGGGATAACCTGTAACCAACTTCAAAGTCACAACTAAAATCAGGCAGGTTCTGCAGTGACTGGTACGTACTTCGTGCGGACCTTTTGAAGACATGGAAGAAATAATTGATTTTTTCGTGGCGAAGGAAGCATCTCAATATTCTGAAACTTGGAAAACAGAATAAGCCGTTAGGAAACAAGCATATCTTTACCATACTTAAATAGGACTGGGAGCGTATCGTTACCACTGGATGAACTATGGCGCCTCAGATGCTCGTTTACCATTCGTAGCTCCACTTCCGTATTATCCGATTTTAGGCGATTGGTCAACTTTGTTAAATCGACACAGGCGATTTCCCCAATCATCACAACAGACAACAGTTTCTTGAAAAGCATGTGGATAAACCTCTATACTGACGGTCACGCTATCATTCGCCTAGAGAACAGAATGAGGTTAAAGAATGTCAGAACGAACGAAACTGTTGATAGGCCTTGGTTGAAGAGGAGTCACTAGGAAGTGACTCAACTGGATAGCATAGGATGATAGCTGGTATTTGATGGTTGTAAAAATTTACGACCGCCAATCAATTAACACCTCTAATGAGAATGGACTGGGTCATTTATCCCAGTGGACAACCTTCAGCTGATGAAACTCACAAACAAACTGCTGCAATGAGAACTGTGGCCAATAAACGTTTGACAATCGAGAACGGCAGTCAGATGCTGCATCAATTCTGTTTGTGAATGGTGAAGAGTAAAACAAGTTTTCTAAGCATGCGTTGAATCCAAACTATCAGATTGTCTAAGCCAAGGTTGTGGAACGTAATAATACATTTCCCAATCAAAACGCGCCCAGTGATAAACATCGACGTGGACACGGCGGCTCCTTAAAAAAAGGTACTATTTTTCATATAGATTGAACATCATCCATAGTTGACTATAGATGTCACCTTCCCATAGGATTTTCAATCGGCACCTTCTGAATAAAAGCACTAGACTCGAGTTTCACCCTTGTTAGAACTCGACAGTCATAAATAACTTTGACACGACCGGGATTCAAACTCTCACCTCGCTTTCACGAAGCAGCCATGCTGACCATTGCGCTATTGTCTTCACATTAAGCACGACTGAGCGTTCAAACCACTTTCCTTTGTGAGTAATGCTCAAATTGCCCGATCGCCTCGAGAGGAGACATAGTTACTGTCTGTTAACTCCAATCGATAACCCCTCGACTAGGACTTCTCTCCAGCTTGAAATCGCGGAAATCATTGACTTTTTGAGCGATATTTTGATTACTGATGAGTAGTAGGGAATTTTAGTTTTTCTTTTTCTTCTTCTAATAAAGCGAGATTGCTTAGTGCCATTCCCATCAGCTCTGATTTTTTGACATGGCTGACAAGTGCGCCACAGTACGGGCTGGTGTTTGATGCAACACGTTTTGTGGTGATAAAAACAAGCTTCGATCAGAAGTTTATGCCTGAACCGTTCAAAGGTCGTTGCAAAGCTGCCCCAGTTTAGCTTACCGAAGGTAGACAGCCAATTATTCTCAATCGCTAAAAAACTCTGAGTAGATTACATTGTAAAGTTTCTGGCGTCTCGGTAGCATCTGCATTGAAATTGTTGATAAAAAGTGTGTAGATTAAACTCACTATGGGCAGTCCTGAAGTGTGGAGTCTTGATTTCCAAAAGGACCTACTTTACTCCTTCAATGAAAACGGTGGCAACCGAGTAGTGATGAACTAGGATGAACTTGCAGCCACGTTAGTGAATGAACCGGTCATTTTGAATGGGGTACGATAATCTATTTCTTATACCAATACAGTAGAGAAGTTTTGTTTTAGTTTATTATTTCACGCCCACTATGTTTGATTTATTACACTTAGTTTGGGACGTTTGTCGTTTTATGTTTGGTACGATGAAGAACGTTGCATTTTTTGAAGCGAATTGGGTTCGCTTGCAGAAAGTCGGTAATAAATTTGCCTTTATTTTTCCCTTTGCTTTGTGTAGTGAATAATCACGACCGATTTTGCACCATGACTGCACTACTAAAATCGGTTTTTATAATTTTAATTGCGTGCCTAATAAAACATTTTTTTACGGATTGAACATCACCCACAATTGATCGCAGCTGTCGCATTCCCATAGACTATCCAGTCGGCCTCTTTCGCACAGCAGAAGCACTAGACTCGAGTTTCGCTCTCATTAGAGCTCGTCAGTAGTGCACATCATCGCAACTGCCGGGACTTGAACCACGGACACGCTGTTCATGAGGCAACCGTGTTTTACCACTGTGCCATTGACCTCACATTAGGCACAACCGAATTATCATATGTGAACGCTCAACCACTTTCGCTTGTGAGTAATGCCCGATCGCCTCGGGTGAAGACATAATAACTATCCTGTTAACTCCAACCCATGACCTCTCGACTAGGACTTCTCTCCAAGTTGAAATCACAGAAATCATTGACTTGTTGGGCGTTATTTGATTACCAATTAGTGTCGATGATATACATTACTGACGAGCTCTAATGGGAGCGAAACTCGGGTCTAGTGCTTCTGCTGTGCGAAAGAGGCCGACTGAATAGTCTATGGGAATGCGACAGCTGCAATCAATTGTGGGTGATGTTCAATCTACATGGAAATCAAAATCCCCCTACAACTCATCAGAAAACATTTTTGCCTTGTACTGTTTAACACGCTGTCACCTTTTTCTGTACCCGATTGGTCTGATCAGTTCAGTTCCCGTTGATTAGTGGCCAGCTGCGAAGTGGTTTCTAATTATCCCATTTTGAACATCTTTTTGTTAGATAATTAATCTATCCGGTTGATTCAAAGCGAGCGAAGACTTTAAAAAAAATAATTTTATTAATTGTACCGTATAAATTTCAATAATTTCGATAACCTTTCCAAATGTTTTTGGAACTGCAAGATTGTCCCATTAACCCAACTGTTTCAATCAACGCTACTGGAATTTTTTATCACGCGTTACTGAGTGGATTATCTTAAATCACCATGAACGATTTACTACACCTTTTGGGAGAACTTTTCTACAACACTGCCCCTCTACTTCTTGCTAATGATTGACAGATGGCAGGTGTTAAGCAGGTCAACTGGCAGTCCCATTCTAAACAAGATTGGAAACCTTTAGAGGACACGTGTTTAGCAAATGTACAAATGTGCTAGGGTATGAGAATGAATGACCACCCTAAGGTGAGAATATTGTTAGCTGAGACCGACAGTGTTCGATTCCAAAGAGAAGATGACTAGACACTGTGTAAATAATTTCAGGAAAGGTGAAAAGAACCTTCTCGATCAATGATTTCTTGACGAAAACCTTCCAAAGGTGATTTATAATTTTGAAGCGTTCATCTTCTCGGTTTTATCCAACAAGCTTCATTTCCAAACTGTAAGTTTTTCCTTTTCGTTTGTAACAAGCATCTTAATCCTTTCTAGGTATATACAACTTGACTCTAAAAGTGATTGCACTACAGTGAAAAAGAGAAAAACGTGTTGATGTTTTATGACTAATTGTTATCTTTGGCGGAAATCTGTTTAAAGGGCTTATCATATGAAATCGTTGGTTTGGTAGTTTTACGCGATACACAGACAAAGTCACTGCAGTAATGATAAATTTATGTTCGCACTGTTATCCATTATCGAGGAACAAATTGGCAAACGCGATGCATCACGCACAACTTCATGCCATCACACTTTTATGTCTGATACTGATTGGAATTATGAATACTCCACCCCAGCTAAGACGCGGCTGTTTGAGGAAAACTCAGTCAAAGATGGAACGGAGTCTAACTGACTGAGGTTAGTACTTTTACAGAGCACAACAACTGTCATAATCGCTTCAGTATGCCAGAATTTAGGTAATTCGCTGAGTGGTTGTTGGTACAGCATCTTCCAAGTACACTAAATGAGTGTTATTACATCTTTCTAGGAAGCCGTAGGGAAGTAGCAACACTGAAATGGTTAGCAGGAGTTTTGATTGCAGCTGTACAATTGAATGCAATGTCGTTTTGGCAAAAATGAGTAATAAAATGCAATTATATAAGAAAGGGATTCAAGAACTCAGAGCCAAAACGACTTCTGCACTCTAACGCACATTGTTTGTGATAATAAGAAATGTTAAAGGTAACAAACCAGGGAATCTATAAAAAAATGTAGCGAACAAGCTCCTTTTCGGTTATTCATCAACAAGCCATAAGCACCACTCTGGGGGATCCCAAGCACTGCTAACGTTTTCCTATTGAAACTGTGCTTCTTAAACGAACACCTACCTTCCTTATTGGTTGGTAAGTCGCTAATCGCTGAAGTAAGGCGAGATATTATGTAACATGACAGTAAACACAACATGATTAGCATGACCATGGCAAACTCAACAACTAATATATCTTCTTGTCGTACGTTCTTTTTTCGTCTGTAGACAGTTGGTCTTGGGGTTTATCACACTTTCGTTAACCGCGGAAACGTCTAACTACAGAAATCTCCCGGAATGACTTTGTGGGTCACGGTGAATAAGTACTAGTCTGTGGGTGCACCGCGAATAGTTGATGAAAAAACGAATTGCACGTATTGTGCGTGCCAACAGTTGAACGAACAGTTTATCGATTTTTACCACACTTCTTGTCCAAGCAATATGTGTTTTGCACAACTTTTCCTGGGAATCATACTGAAGTGTGTGCTAATTAGCATCCCCGTGTAAACCAACAAAGTATTGTATAAAAAGATTTGTGACATAAAGATTAGGATTAGTGCGAACTAGAAGTAGTTTTGTGAGTGGCTTTATGTTCTGTGTAAAAAATGACGCTCGTTAGTTTTACGGATTACTATACACAAAGTAGAAACAGAAATTCTCAGTCTTTCAGTGAAGGCCCAAGTAGTTGGAGTCTGTCACAAAAACTATTTGTCGTTAACTCCTCTTAGCTGGAGTCCCGTTTTAGGTTAGAACACATTAATTGTGCAGCCAATCCTTCTTGTATTTGGTGGAGTCGTATCAAATAAACTAGATAAGAGCAATCGTGTTCTTGAATTTAAAAAGTTTTAATTGTTATCTTTGGTAAATACGTAGATAATCCGGTAGCAGGGTGAATGTCCAAACAGAAAGTAAGTAAAAGTGAATGCGTGGAAAATGGAACTTGTGAAAGTAGTCCTATCCACATGTTACAAACGATGATGTGGGATATTTTGAGGACGTTATACTAACGAACAAAGTGTTTAGTTTTGGTTTTTCACTTTGATAATAACGTCATACTATTCACTAGTGGCAACATCAATAATTCATGGAAACAAAATGACCGGTTGATTATCTGTTTACCAGTTTTGGTTCAGAAAATCCTTCCGTGCACGTGCCCTCTCAATTTGCTGATAGTTATTCAATAATTTCATTGTAAATATAGGAGATTTGAAAGCATCAACTTTGTGATAATATCATTTTTTACATTCTCATTAGCCACATAAGCCTGTATTTCATAATGAACAACAAACTGACTTATTCATATCAAGTCAGAGAAGAAGTCAGAGAACAGAATCAAAGTATCACATTCGATCTAACTCAGTCAAAACCATGGCAACTGCGACACTTCAATGACTAGATTCTGACCAGATAAGCTCAGTTCTAGACAAGTGATTGGCAGAGATTTGATCAGCTTCCACAGATGTGAACTTTGATTAGGCAATAAAACTGTGAAGGAATTAGGCGGATCTGTGATGTGCCCAATTTTGATTAGGTGACAAACAAGCAATGGTGCAGTCACTTGGTCGCGGAACAAAGCTTTCATTCGCTGTCGGGACATGTGTTCAACTAGCCATTTAGGGATTTGCTCAGTCATTCGAATGGTTAGGTTCTTTTCAGTTTTTCTAGGTAGCACGTATTGCAGCGACAATTGAATTGATAAATACAACGAGAACAGTCCAGAACTGGTTTGCTCATTTTCGTGAGGGGCAGTGGTGTTGATTTGTTAGTGGTTATTAACCATAAGGAAGCAGCTTAATATGCTCGTTTGATTGCGGCTTTCAGTTTCTGGCAGATCTGCTTGAAAAACACAATAACCCTGTATGACAGCTTAGTAAATACAAGGTTTTTTGATGCAGTTTGTGCATTCAATAGTGAAGAAGGTCGTTTGCTATGGTACTCGATAAAATTCAACGGGTATCCATTCTTCTGTAGTGTTTTTGTCAGGAATTCTAGCTCCTTATGCAAAATTTCGGGTGAGAAAATGCGTCCAACCCTGTTAAACAGTGTTTTAACGAAAGCTGTTTTGTGTTGCGTTGTTTGAAAGCTTGAAAAATGGAGGTACTGCCCAGTCCATGTTGCCTTGTGATAGACACAGCGTCCAACTGAACCATCCGGGAGACGCGTGAGTGGTACACCAAGGAAAGCCGGTGAACTATTCCGTTCTATCTCACAGGTCACTAGTGAAGGTGGACAGAAAAGTTGTACGGTTTGGAGCATTCTATAAATCAAAACATGGTTCCACAAGTATGCATTTTAAGTGAGTGAGGTGAACTATAACACTAAATTGATGCCATTGAACAAGAGTGTTACAAGTGATGAGTAATGTAAAACCTTGTTGTAACATTTGTCACTACGACTTACTGTGACTGTTACATGCCATTGCACGGCAAGGATGTCGTGCTTCATAAACTGGAATTGCATAAACAGTTCAGAATGAAGTGTCATATTTGTTTTCCCTTTATCTGCAGCAATCAGTAAACTGAAACGATACCGGGAACTTACACTTCTACTTCGCTCGTGGGGTGAAATTTGAAAATAATTGCACCCATATTCTTTGTGGAGGTGAGTTAAATAAAGTGGGTTTAAGAGTCGAACATATTCACTTTATTGATGTTCCGTTTTCTAGTATTTTTCAGAAATGTATACCAACCAATAAATTTTTGGTCTGTCTACCAACGCGGTTCGAGCGAAACTTCTAGCCGATCACTGGCCGATCGTCGAACTCACTTGCTTATTCCTCACCCGCAGCATTTATTCACTCATGCCTCCCGTATCAGGCAAGATGTGGGACTATTATTGACCCCACGTTGAAGTCAATATTGAAACTAAGTGTATGTGCGTGGGCTTGCTCGCACTGACTGTTTTCACCGGCCTGACGCAGCCATTGCTGCACGAAGCATCTCAACCCGTGAATACACCAATCGGGGCTGACCTTCACTTACTTAAGCTCAACTAATACACGGATCAGGGTAACTTAGATACTTCAGCAGTCCATCACCCAGCCGAATGTGTGCTCTATGCTACTGAACCAGGGAGACAATTTTCTTTTAGAGCGAGTAACGACGCGGATTGTCGAGCGTAATTGTCTATAGTGTGCGGGAGCACCGACGTACGAACGTCGCCGCACGCTTCGGTCTATCACGCAACCAGGTAAGAACAATGGTTATGCGCCCACACCCTCAATACATAGGCAGTTCTTTTCAAAGCATTTGCTCAAATTAGATGTATTCACAGAAATTAATTATCTAAAAAATTCCCCCCGGGATTTGTTCTGTTTTGGGTACAATAAAAACACAGTGACGTTGACAAACAGTCGGTCAATGAATGAAATTCTTTTTGGCAAACTGCCGTTTAGTATATATTGAGGTCCCCTTGACGAATCGGACTGGCAAGATTTGACGACAGAACACTAGAATCACACAACCAGCTAGCTCACCAAAATCTTCGCTCATTCTGTGATTCAATCAAGAGCGATTAATAAATATTTCGTTACACATCTTATTCAAAACACTTCAGCCCAAGTCAGTGAGATTTTTTTCAGATTATGGGCTTATATGTTTCTAAGTAGAAGTGCATGTAGCATTTTCTCGGGGTGTTTAGCTTTTGTTGGCCCGAAGACTTTTCGAATTCCATCATTCCAGTTCTAAATAACACAATTTATAAGAATTTATTTTGAAAGACGTTACAATCTCTCCGCTTCCCCGCAATGTATTGGTAAACCTAAGATTGTTACCATCGAACGAAAACCCAACCACGTTTCCCTTCACTCTTGTTGACGTGGGCTGATAAAACCCGGCCGGAATACCACTTTTGTTTGAATGGATTTTTGGACGGCCACAAAATTTTGAAACTTCAAACTAGTTCATCAAGTGGATGAAACACTTTGTTAAAAGGGTTTTCCATTAATCGGCGGTGTTTTTCTCCTTGTTAATTGATTACTTCCCCTATAAAATATCACAATGCGTTCATACTATTCTGAAAAACCGGTCGATTCCCATAACACCACTTTGCTGAATGGGTCGAACAATCAGTTCTTGGGACTGAACGATTTCGTCGTAATAATCATCCAGCTTTTATGGTAATGATACCGGAAGACTATTACTTAGAATAGTTACAAAACAGCATTAGAGTACATTGTAATTACTCAGATGGGAATCATTTCGATATCACTGCAATGAGCATTAAGTCTACAGTCTTCAAAAGACCACTCCAGTGATCATTGGGTAATGGAGAAAGTAGGTAACTATTTGTCAGTCAGTCGATTGATCGAAACGGAAAGTACATGTGTGTCACGAACTGTTAACATTTCGATTCGCTGTCACCAGTCATTAACGTAAAATCAGCAAACATTTTAAAAGCTGCACATTGCGACAATCGACCTGAACAACTGAATGGTTTTGGTATTTCGCAAACTAACAGTGGACTCAGTCCCATGAAAAAGAGATTGATTTCGTCGGCATCTTCCAGTCTATCAGAAATGGCCCCTATATCTGATTAGCACTGCTCTATCAATCACTAGAAGCTTCGGGGTATGATTACGTAACAATACCTTGAAAGATTTGACTCTGTCAACTGGGTGTTCGGTTGTTGGGGTGTGTTTAATGACTGATGAAGTCGGTGTCTTTGAGTCTGTTAAAATTAACAGGTCGTTTTTGATACAGCGATTGATAAACGCTTAAGAATATGCCTCGACAAATGTTGATGCAGGCACTGTTCTGTTCCGCCTAGGTATATGTAATTACAACGGCAGCTGAACTGGTGTACTACATGAGAGGCAAGTTGTTCAGTTGAGTGTGCATCACCGTTATGAATAACCATACCTTAGCTTTTAGCGTAACTTACAGTCGGGCAGCTAGAGAGGTGCGTATCAATGCTGATGTTAGTTTGGACTTATGCTATTTGTTACAATTATTCGAGTTGCTGAAGTTTAATCTTTTTCTTTCCACTACAGCTTGATATTTTCGGTGTTCTCTGTTTGACACAGATATTGTTGATTTAGTCCGGCATCTTTTTTATGAGCTTTTCCTTCTCCTCCAGTTCATCTGTTGGGCAAATATTTTCGGTTCGATAAAATAATGTTAACTAATCCTCGTCTGTAAGCAGTCGATGTGAAACTAGAGAATCACCAATAGTTCCTGCTACATATCGTTGCAAGATTCCTGTCTGACAGCTAGAGACAAGAAAGTTTAAGAATGACAAACAGTTGATCTCCATCTCATAACATACAATGAGGTTTGAGTGGATGGAATTCAGACTGTTTCAAAGTGGGATAAAAAAAGACTAATCGGTAAACATTTCGAATGTCATCTGTATAACGTGATTAGAACAAGACTCGATAAATCTTTTCATGAGATCGTCTTTCAAAAATTCTCTGCGGTGTCTTTGGCAATATGTAAATCAGTGGGCTACTCATAAATAAACGGTCATTTGTCTGTAGTTCACCCTTTCGAAGCCAAACAAAATGTTTTCCGCATTGACAAAAATGAGATCCCAAAGAAAATCTAGTGGGTTACACAGGTTTAGTTTTTGAGTGAAAACGGGGCCACATAAAAAACTAACAATCTCAATCGGTGAAATATTGTTAAGTAAAGAATCAACGTCAATCGAAAAAGTTTTCCCCGTATTTAATTTGCTGTTCTCCAAAATTTCCGCCGACGCGAAGTACCTCCGAATTAATGAGTCAGTTCAATATGTTCGCTAGCTGAAACGCTGGGTTTTGATAGCTAACATTTCTATCAATAATATCGGTTGTGATGGGACAACTGTTTTGTAAATTTTGGCGAACCTCGCATCTTCGGCGTCTGCCTGCCTTTGTGTTTGAGTTTCATGTACTATATTTCAGAAATATTCTCATGCATCATCACTATTTGTAACCTTTTCAAGAACAGTTTTTCAACCGTGAAGTTGTTACGATGACTGGTTTGCAGTCGGAATTTCCGTACATCAGAAGATATCACATTCATCTTTGTTACACTGTCACTTTTCCGTATTACGACGGCTGCAGAACTTTTGCTTAATCTGATGACTACTAGATGAGTTGGTACTTTGAGCTCATTGATGGCTCTGCAGTGTTCTACAGAGGGATAACAGTGCTGTAGCCTGTCAGTAGTGTTTGAAACATTCTATTCATGGTGATAAACTTCCGAATGAGCTTAGGAATGAACATCACACGATATATGTAAAAAGTCCGTGTTTGATTTGAATCAATCTTCATATTTCATTAAGTGTACCCATGAACTGGTGATTAAAATTGTAACTCGCGCGCGCACTAGTATGTTGAGGAAGCATCAGAGTTTTGAATAAAGGGTGTAGACTGTGGTGAAATGATAGGAGTTCACTAAAAGTCACGAGCAGGGAGATAGCCTTGGAGTACTCCCCAACTAGGTGATAACGACAGCAGTCGTTATAAGTCCATCAGTCCAAAGCTAGCAATCATCTTCCCTGACCTATTTTGCTACCTTAACGTAATGGTCAGGTTTGTAAACTGCGTCGTTCCGGAGGGCTATTTTGACTAGAACTTGTGTTCTTCTAGATGCATCACTGTCAAACAGGCAAAGGGGAGCAGTAAGACGAAAAGCAGATGAACTCATAGGGTTGTATATCACACTGCTGGCCGCGTAGGAATGCTTAGACTGCCAGACACGATCCTATGCGCATATGGCAGAACTATTTTCATAATTGCAACACTGTTGTCTTCGTTAGTAGGAAGAAGAGGGTGAGAAATTTACCCTTAGTCAAAGAGCATTCTGATGGCCCAACGGTTGGCCGTGACCGTCAGCGCATTATCTAGGACGGTGGAGAAATATCTGGTGTCATCCAGAAGGATGACTCAACTTCGAATACAACCACTACGCTCAGCAGCGTTCGGAATCAGACATTAATGTCTTATTCACTGCGCCCTCGAGCTAAGCAAGTCCATCACTGCTAAGTGAGTCAGATTGACAAGTCATTAGCTCCGGGTAGGGTCCTCGAGAAAACCCTGTATCCTGTTGTCTCGCAGGTCAGATCATTGAGTCAGAGACTCGGGGTGGGGTCCCTCAAGTCAACCACCTTCCGCGGCATAAACGACCGGGAAGTATCAGAAGTTATCGCTATCTTGACAGTGCCAATATTCACCCATCACGACTTCCTCCTACTATTTCACTCCCCATGTCTTCTAACTTCCATGTACCTTCGGGCGATAATTGTTTTCTGAAGCCAAGACAACTGGTAAACGTTTGGCGCCTTCAGTATCCGCACTCTCAAAAAAGTCAGTCAGCATGCTGTTTTTGCAAGTACTATTTCAAGTCTGGAGCTAAGTCTGGGTGCTACGTGTCGGGGATGCGATTCTACCATTCCATCACAGTTATTCACTTGAGCTCACCGCTAGATTATTGTCGGTCCAAGCGCTTCTCTGTCACGCTGTCTAGTAACGCTGAAGCTGAATCTCGTGGTCAAGCCAGAGTGGGAATCACACTGAGTCCCAGAGCAGAGCAATGTTTGCTGGATTGGATCCTAATGAATATTCGCTTGTGCGCTGTCAGACTCAATACGTCGGTTAAAGTCTGTCGACGCAAATCAGAAAGGCGGTGTGTATTCATTGTATCGGCGTACACTCCAACGGACAGCTGGTCGAATGCTACCAAGGATGCGTTCTATGACGCCCTCGTTGACCTTCTGATGCGAACTAAACACTCATACATCATCATACTAGCAGGCGATTTTAATGCTCAGCTAGGTCGTCTTCCTCCAGAGAAGTATGTGTGGTGTTCGGACACAGCGCACTGACAATGACGACAAACTACTGCAGCTGTGCACATCTCACGGTCTCTATATTTCGAATACGGCATTTCAACACAGGAAGAAGCACATTGTTACATGAAGACTTCTGTGTACTTCTCAACTGAGGACAAAACGTGATCACAAGGAGTGGGTTACATTTGGCACCACTCTGCTAAAGAGTGTCGTGCATTTTGGAGCAACCACCTGGACTCGGAACATGCTGTTGTGTATGTCCGTTTTGTTTTGTCACTTCTCCAAAGGTCATACGTTCGTAAATGCAAGATCGTTAACTGGCATTCGAACGAGCAGAGTGTAATGGACGTTTACCAGGGAGCAGTGTTGAACAGTTTCCCGAGTTCGAATCAAGCGAGAGATTTTAACGAACAATGGAAACAAATGGTAGCAGCTATGAAAGCGAGTTGAGAAGAGATGAGTGCCGAAGGAGCCGTTCGGTTGCGACAGAACTGAATTTCTGTCCCATTTTCAAAAAGAAAGTCTGAATACTATGTTAAACCACAATGACATCAGTTTAGTGTCTGTTACGTCCAACTTACTCACTGGCCTGGCGTGTTGAGATTTTACGGATGATTGCCTCAGGTG
Source organism: Paragonimus skrjabini miyazakii (assembly GCA_014338405.1). NCBI lineage: Eukaryota > Metazoa > Platyhelminthes > Trematoda > Plagiorchiida > Troglotrematidae > Paragonimus > Paragonimus skrjabini miyazakii. Next base: position 51,342 of record JTDE01001021.1, on the reverse strand, counting down.
TTCATCATTTCTGGTGGTGTTCGTCAAGGCTGTCCGATCTCCCATTTCTTGTTCAATTCTATCGAGGACGACATTTCGAAAAGTGCGCTTGAGGAACGCAGTGAACTTGGTGTTGAGTCTTTAATATTGATGATGAGGTTTTAGCGAGGACAACAAAGGTACGAGTCGCCTTTGTCAACCTGCGTCCTCTCTGACGTTGGAAAGACGTTCGGTTGCCATTAAAGGTATGGATATATAATGCTTGTGTGCGTTCTGTTTTGCTCTGCGGTTCGAGAACGCGGCCTGTTCGCAAGGAAGATATAAGCAGACATGCTGTGTTTGACCATCGATGTCTGCCAATTAGCTCACGTTAATTGGACCGATCGCGTGAACAAATCCTTCGTTCGCAGGCTCGTATTCTGGAACTCTCGGGGTGTGCAGTCAGTTGGTCAACCAGTCGCGCTGCACAACCTACGATAGTTAGGTCACGTACTCCGTATGCCAGCTGATCGTTTACCTAACCGAGAACTATGTGCACCGGATATGAACAAGTTCACCTAACGCTCGCGGAATCAGACTCGCGGTTACCATGAATAAGGCAGACGTCTGCCGATGACGAAGAGATGGAGAAACTCGAAGAGCAAATCAGAAACGGTTGGCCCGACAATGCACGACAAGTGAGTGAAATCATTCGTCCTTATTTCAAGGTTCGGGATGATTTGACCACAGAAAACGGTCTTGTGTTCCGTGGAGAACGTTTGGCTATTCCCCGTGCTGCCAGAAAACTCACTATGCAGGAAATACACCGTTTGCACCTCGGTGTGCGTAGTTGTACGAGACGCGCTAAGGCTACCGTATACTGGCCAGGCATGACTAATCATATCAAGGACTTTGTTTCAACCCGTATGGTCTGCAAGCAGTACGGGATTCGACAGCCAAAAGAACCCATGGTGTGCCGCTCAGTCCCCAAGCGACCCTGGCAACACGTAGCGGTTGATCTATTCTCGCATGCAGACATGTCATATCTACTTTTGGTGGACTATTTCAGCGACTTTTTTGAAATTGAGAAGTTAAATGCTACATCACCCGAGGAGATAATCGGCAGATTGAAAGCCCAATTCTCAAGATATGGCATTCCAGAGTGTGTGAGATCAGATGGTGGTCCACAGTTTCCAGCACAACAATTTGCGCAGTTTGCCGAAAAATGGCGGTGTAAACACGAAGTCTCCAGTCCACACCACAGTCAGTCTAATGGTAAAGCGGAATCTGCTGTGAAGGAGGCAAAGAAAATAATGAAGAAATGCTTAGCAGCCAAAGAGGACGCCTACCTGGCATTGCTAGAACACAGAAACACCCCGTCAGCAGATATAGATTTGAGTCCGGCTCAACGGCTCATGGGAAGAAGAACGAGAACTCGAATACCACTTGTTGAAGATCGTCTAGCCCTACAAACTATCACGTGGGACACCGTAAGAAAACGTTTGAAACAACGAATGGAACCAGAAAGACAAGTGTATAACAAAGGATCTCATGGGCTGCCAAGATTGGACGAAGGGGATACTGTTTGGATTCAGCCGGTCGGTATGGGCTCTAACAGATGGGCCCCAGGGATTGTGGAAGGACGAGTCGGTGAGCATCCTTATGTGGTACGCACAAATCAGGAAACGTTATGGAGAAACAGAGTGCACCTACGGAAGCAGGAATCTCCGAACACAAGTTCCGGAGCAGCTGAATCCAGTTCTACTGAAGAGAACGAGTTCGTTCTACGAAACCGAAGAATACCAAAGATTCTTTAAAAAGGGAAGGATGTGGTGGAGTGCAGCCAATCATGTACGCCATATCTGCATTGGTCACTCAGATTGTTCAACATTGACCTATATCTATAGTATACATAACAGACTAGATGAGATGTTGTGTGTGGTGTAGTGAATACACATCTTGCTCTGAACCTGACTTGTTCTACATCAACAATGGTGTGAAACCGCGTGACGGTAAGCAATAACGTGGTCACGAAATATAAACACCCTGACTGATCCATTGAGCAAAGTGGGCAGGTGTCGGCTGATTGACTGGAGTACTGGCGATCACTCAAATCACTGGTTAGAAAAGTTATCCGAGATGTCAGTGTGTCGCAGTCAGTGGCGTGCCAGCCTCCATACCATGTCTAGTTCTTCCTCCTAGTCATACTATATTATCACCATAATCATTTCTATTATAAATACTTTAATCTTTCCAGCAGCATTTCTTCCCGGAGATTCCGCGTCACTGTTGAGGTGAGTGGCGGCCAGATCTACCATACCTTATGGTCAGTCTCATGGCTGTTATGGTGAACAATCATCGCTCAGTCGACATGTTCGTGAACGCGGTTGACAGTAAGGTAAAGTGAAACATAATAAGTTTAAAAACAAACATCCAACCTGTTAGGGTTGATAAAGTTGGATGACGATTTAGTTCGAAACATGGTTAGGTAATTGAATGTCCAATTATAAAACTTCAGCAGTGGCGATACATAAAAATATTCCTGCAGTCTTAGTATGGATTTAGCACGGTTTTAATTCTTGTCCATGTAACATCTGTTCCATTTCTCAGTGTGTACTAGTACACAGGCATACCACAACCAACTTATGGTTCCCAGTGAAATTACAAGGACATGGACATCTCACTAGATAAACTCTTTGGGTATTCAGACAAACTTTTCGGGAGGGATTTGATAGTATGTGTTGATGAGTCGCTCAAGTTAATACTAAAAACAAGGGATCTATTTATAATGAAACCGCCTTCTATCTAAGTTTGGACGAACCGTTATAATTCACTTGCAAAATGTAAGTCTCCTCTGACTCCACGTGCACCTCTGGATGAGAACCGAAGCATCCTGTTTTGATTCTGTATATGCATAACCAAAGTCAAACACATCAATGCTGATGTGTACAAAAGTAATCCAAATACAATTTTAAAAACCAGTCGGGCGATGTCACTCAGTATGAACATTTTAAGCCCATGGGAAGACACTGTTCGTGCCACAAGGCGATTGTCTGATAAAGTGCGTGAACATCATCCTGCAAGTTTGAACAGTGGTGTGATTAAAACGGTTCCAAGCGCGATTGTTGCTCATTTGACAGACTCTAATCATTCTGTCAGTACGAAAGATTCTTTCCAGACTGTCTACCGAGTGCCAAGAAATCGATCGAAAAGAGAAATTTCGAATGTTGACCGTTGCTGAGGCCATTAGTATCCGATTCCACAACCTTGACCTCTGCGCTCAGAAGAGGTTCGTGCGAACTCTCAATCTTCTCTGGCCCATACTCAATCAAGCCGTCCATAACCTCTATTGACCGATTTCCTGACACCCTAATAACTGTTTTCATATTTATTGCGTTGTAATTAGCCTGCTGACCAAATACAGAAAACAAGTCTTGTTCCCTACTTTGTCGTTCCCATGAGAATACTACAAACTCGGTACCTAATTAGTCGGCCATTGGCTAATCGACGTTTAAAGGTTCAAACTTCAAACATTTTAGACTAGATGAAAGGTCCAGGAAAATTGTTGAGGCCACCTTATTCAATTTGGCAACGTAGTGACACAAGGTACGTGCCACAGCAGCGGCCAACGTGAAACTGGCAGAAACTATATGATGCCAAAAACCGAACGACGAATGAGTAAATAAGCAAAACAGATTGCTAGGACATTACTTCCGTTAACCATAAATTGGTTGCGTCAGTATTCTCGCTGCAAAAAACAGTGGTCGAAGTTGTCTGAAAATATTTGTATCACTAACGCTTTCCTTCCGTTATTACGGACATCGTGTAATGAATTTTGTTGTTGATGTTTGGAATATTTGATTTGGTGTATGCTATTTCAAACTTAGGTTACCGCAGGTGAATGAAATTCACACGATCTCTCAAGCAATGCACCAGTCAGGTTTGTCGTTGTTACTATGACAAGTCGCTTTTATCTCTTTCTTCCATTGCGTAATTTTCATTTCCTCACTTCCTACGATATACTCGTATGTTGCTATGTTATTTGTGTGACTGATAACTCTATAAATATGATGGTTTGTTAAACAAACCGCTGCTTTCAAAATATTGCTGTTGAATTAACTAAAGCCTTCAAGGGAGTTTGAATGTGGTTTGCGGCTGGGAAAGTCAAGCCAATCGATCAGTAACAAGTTGTACATCAAGCTTAACGAGAAATTATCCACAGAGTTTTCTGAAGTGACAAACCAACAAACGGAGGAAGCTGATTTTAACGATACTGGTAAACTAATGTCCAACAATCTCATTGGTATGTTAGATATTCGAACTGAGCACAAGTTAGTTGTCAACGATGTATCCGCAAACCGTGGACGGAACGTACAAACCTTTTACCTCATTTTGGCATTTATACGCACTATTCTATGGATTGAGAGTAAAATGTGGGCTGTAACCTAATAGACTCTTTAAAAGCGTTGATTAGTCTGGTGTTTTGTCCTTCGACAAAATAATCTTATTGTAGCAAAAAGGCGTCCAGTAAAGCACGATCTGTATCGCCCATCTCGCTAGTTACCATGCCACACGCGCGCTTGCGATTATCACTTGGCCGAAGAGCATGCCAGGTGATATCCGTTTGGTCAGTACTAAAGATCTCGTTTCTTGTATTAGGTGATGGTACGCGTGGTGTACATGAATATGTTAAAAACACCAAAAACCACTGTCAAATTAACAAGCTGAGGATCACTCTGGATGCTAAAAGCAAGATAATTACAGTATTCAAAGACAGTGTAATCACCGACAGATTGGGTATTTCATCAAAGCAGAAAGAAGACATGTTGCAATATGTTAACATTTCGTTTACTCTCATCAGTCGTAAACGTAAAACATGTGGGTTATGTGCACCATACATAGGAGGACAAATAGGGACTACACATACCTACAACCATACCAAGTGATCACGAGCATGGCAACTTGATAGATTGCCTCAACCACTTTTCTGCAATTAACGTCGGCCGGTAAGTTCGGATGAACACCGCTTCGCAGACAGGTAATAACTTCGGGTTATGATTGTGCAACAGTATCTCGAATAAGTTTAATGGGTCAGCTTGTTGACCTGTTGTTATGAGGTGTCTAGCAATCGATGATGTTGGATTTCGAGCCGTTCGTGCACCAAGTTGAGGCTGGTGCTGTTCTGTTTATGTTAACATCACTGCAACTGCAAGTAAACTGGTACGCAACATACGAGACAGAAGAGTTTGCCAAACTACTTTTGTGATTGCAGAGAACTTGTCCTCTGGTTGTTTGGAGTAAACTCAGCTTCGCAACCGCATACATTCGAGCCAGAGCAGACCTCAACTTGTGCTTTATGTTGTTAGCTAGACGGTTAACTTTGATTGGCAAGAATAGAAAAAAACATCCTTCTTTTGAGCCGTCAGTATGGGTTCAGTTAATTTATTTACAGTATGTTGTGCCTTGATGAATTTGTCAGGCCATCAGTTTGCTAGTAAAGTTTGTTTCAGCAACTTCTGTTTTCTATCTACAGTTTGTCAGGAGTACAAATACACCTGGCTCTAACCATTTCTCATTTGTATTCAATAAGATCAAAGCTACAAATTTGAAGATATTGACAACTTTATGTTACTATCCGGTGAACTGAGCGCTGTAACGTCCCATCCGCGAGCCTATTAATGAGTACATCCCGAAAAGGTTAAACTGTTGTTCGATTCAACTTTGCGAGACAAAGATAAGTTGAGGTGAATATTATTAAGGAAGTTGGAAAACAGGTCAGAACAAATAACATCATTAAAAATTAAAATATCATCAACGCATCGTTTGCACAATGACGATTCAAGTAAATAATTCGGGAGTTGCCGCTCAATCATTCCTAAGAAGATATCCGCTAGTGTTGGGTCTAACAGGCCAACATCGTCTATCTGTTTGTAAGCAAGTCCCTCGAAATCGAAACGGAATTCTTCTGTGCGCACCAATATATATATATATATACATATATAACTGAAATGTTTCACGTTTGTGACTGATGACAGTAAACAAAATGTCAACATATCGCCACATGTGTCCTTCTACTGTCTTGATTAAGTGGTTAAAAGGAACTCAGTGCCTCAGATTAAGTATTGTCAGTATTCAGCGGTGCTGTCCCAAACGAATATTTCTCCAAATAGTCTTCAAATAGTCCACCGCCAAAGCCTGAATCTCACACTAATGGACAGAAAGATTATCTATCTGATAAACTCTTTTGAAATACAATCGATATTATAGGACTGCTCTACTCTTATTCTTACCCCACCTCACAACTGCTCACAAATGCAGACAGAATCCTCTTCAATCGTCCCAACAATCACGATATAACGCCCCTTCTGAGATAGATCTTCGGTCTTGGAGGTACTCAAGTGCCGCTATTGAACAAGCTATGTAGTCATCGCACAAGTAACAGAGTGGACAATTAGTGTTTGTCATTCTCAAGACGCTGCCATTTTTAACTGCTTGTTTCATAACAGAGCTGCATATCCTTCTTGAGGTTGATAAATCACTTTCTATCTAAGATTTTTCAGAGACGATGTTCTATTCGTTAACGAATGTAGCCATCTGTATTCTCCAATGAATGTGAACGATGTTTCTAGTTGAACACATGCGGATCTCTGGAGCACACAGCTCTGTTGCAGACTGTCTACAACAATGAAATCATAAATTCACACAAATTATTCATGCACTACTTATACATAGCAATGAAAGAACTAGTCAAAACGCCGCAAGGTTAACCGTAGGTTTTTCAAGAGAAGTAAGCAATCATTGTTTGATCATTAAACAAGACGCCCCAAGTGTGCACAACACTTACTTGAGCATAGTTAATTCACAATCCCCCATAGACTGTCAGCAACCCCCTTAACTAATGTTAACCACGCTTTATTTCAAAGGTCAACAGTTTCAGCGATTTTCTATAATTCATTACATCAATAATGTCGCGAAATCAGAAACAACTTTATTGATAACTTTTACCACCTATATTTCCTAAAATTAATAGTTAGTCTATTGTGACCGTAAAAGACGCTTAGACTGTGAAGTTGTTTATTGCATGAAATCTCGCACGGGTTGTGTTAAAACATAGGGGAACAAACGTGTACACTCATAGACACGGCTGAAATGTGTTCACACACACTGAGTAACAGTAAGTTATCATTCGCCCGGTTGGCACGTCCCCCATAGCGCGTACACAATATTTCAACAGTCGCTTCTGGTACATCATCTTCTTGGCATTGAGCCCAACGGAGGTTTAAATCAGTTAGCTTAGATATCGTTGTACTGAGTGATGCACGGACAGGTATTCATTCGCTTCACTAAGTAGTATGTGTACACCTTCTATTAAGAACTATCTGGAGTCAATCTTTGACCCTTTCGCAATCGGTGTACAGTGCATACTTCGAGAAACGTTCAGGCGATGCACACTAAGAGTGATGCCGTGATGACCGGTATCTAAAATATTCTCTTCGTCCATAGAGTGTCGTAGTTCAGGTCTCCATGATTTCCGTGGGATTTCAATCGATACACTACTTACATAAGGTTGGTTAGTTATAAGGGATGTAACAGTGATCATCCATTCCGTCGACGGGGTGTGTAAAAGAATGAAGGTACAATCGAAATTCGTGTCACATTTTGACTGATGGTAACAACGTTTGCACATGCAGCAAGACAATCTATTGACAGACCTACCTTATAACAGTTGACCGGCCAACAATTGTAACGTGATTCAAAATACTCATCATGGCTTCTAGCTGACTGAGCTGTATCGCATACGCAGGTCGTCTGTGCCTTGTTGTTTGCCAAAGTCATTCACATTCACCATTAGGCTCCAGCACAAGTCATTTAGCATGTCACTGATCAATTGACTGATGACTGCATTTCGTGGTTGATCTACGCTCAATTCCGATTGAGCCAGTGATTTATGTCATATGGTATCCAAAACGTTGTAGTGTTCGTTAATATTCGACACTACGTAGAACTGAGTACGGTGATCCCCTGCACCCACTGATCTGGACGGGTCAACTGGTTATCAGGTCAGGTCAACCACCAGCAGTGTATGGTCGATGCAAGGCTAAGTAGTGTGCTGAGGATGAGTGATCGTTACATATTACACACACGACTGCTATTCAGTAGTAGGACCAGAACATATTTTTTGACATCGAGAAATGCAGGAAGAAACATCAGAGTGCAGCATCGCCCAAAATGGTCTTTTCTGCGTAAAGAAACAGCGCATTGGCGTCTGTGATAACCGAGACGGTCTGGGCCGAGTACCGTATGCAAATGAGTGGTTTTGTTTGTGGTCCTGTTTAAACGCGCAACCCATGTGTTGCTTTGTTGAATAAATAACCCTTGTGCCGTCCGCGGTCTTGGATCACAACAGTTGGTGCCATGACTAGGACTGGAGGATGAAGATCCCATGGCTGCAGCCTTTCGAAGATGAGGACTTCCGGAGCTTCTTTGAGGAATTCGAGGACGTGACGGAGGCGGTCAGAGTCAAGACCTACCGGGCAAAGCTGGTGGCCTTGCGGATGTTGCTCAACAGCAAGGCGAAGGCAGATCTGGATGCGGCCCAAAGAGGCCCCGCGAAGTTGGAGTGGGCCACCGAGAAGGATGCGCTGATCTTCGGGCTCGGCAGCCCAGCCGATTGTCAGGAGGCAATGCGGTAGTTCAAGGGCGCCCGGCTTGGACCAGTAGGCGACGTTCTTGTGCATGCCGTGTCACTGCGGGCAGCGTTGTCAACAGCCTTGCCACATTTGAACCAGGATTCGGAAAAACGCATGCTGACAGATCAGTTCTTGGCCGGAATGCCACCAGCGGTGCGGGATCAACTCAAGGTGGCTCTCATCTCACATCCAATGATGTTGGAACAGCTGGCTGATGCTGTTCGACAATTAATGGCGGAAATCTCCCCGACTTTCCGCGAGTTGGAGACAAGTGAACTAAGTGAAGTGAATGACTTGCGAACCACAGTGGGAAAGGTGACTCAGGAAGTGGCGGCCTTGAAGAAGAGGAGGGAAAAGAACCTTGGCGATGTCTTTTACGGATGCGGAAGACGTGGACACTGGCGATGATGTCGCCCACGTGGTAGGAAAACGTCTTATGTGAATAAATATTTTGCTGATTGTTTTTATCTGGGAAGGGTGATTCGATAATAGGGGCGGTTGATAAGACGGCAGTTCAGGCTAGGATAGAAATCAATGATATCTCAGAGTGCAGTTTGATTGACACTGGGGCCGCGATTTCATTGATAGGACCGAGGACAGGAAAGATTGTTCAGCCGTATGCGATGGCCGTTCGAACAGTCGGTGGGATTGCAGTCAGAATTACGTGCGTAGCGCAGTATGATTTCGGAATCGATGGTCACGTAGTCAATCAACCGTTCGTCATTTCCCCCGACGCACACCAGACTATATCGGGAGCCGATTTTCTTGACTGCGCTGAGGCTGTGATTGATCTGAAGCATGATATACTCGTAACGAAATATAAAATGGTTCCGTTATCGAGAAAACACAAACCCCAGCTTGGACAACTCAAAGCCAACCCACCCTGAACAATACCTGTATGTGGCAGTCGGTTGCTGAATGAAGTGATATGCAAACTCCGAAAGTTGTTCACCAAGGATCAGGACCCATATGGCTATTATGACTGGATTGTACATGAAATCTCCATCAAGCCAGACCGATTTCGACTATTCGCGCCCAGAACAACTCCGGTTCACCTGCAGCGGGAAATCGAGCGACGGGTGGAAGACATGCTGAAGGAAGAAATCACTGAGGAGGCTGATAGTCCCTTCGATTCTTCTGTTCTGTTGGTGAGGAAGCCCAATGGAAAATTTCGATTTTGTGTCCACTACAGAAGTCTCGACGAGATTACAGTCAATAAAGTCGTGGCAGTTCCAGCCGTGGCAGAGATTTTCTACAAGCTGCAGAACCCCAGATATTTAGTGCTAGACCTGCGGTCTGGATATTAGCAGGTTCCAAACAAGCAGTCAGACCGAGATGAAAACGGCGTTCACAATGAGAGAAAAGCAATACCGCTTCAAACGTACGCCATTCGGACTGTCAGGCGCCCGTTTCACTTGTTGAAGGTGCTGGAAGGAATTAATACTGTTGTCTATGGAGGCGATATCATTATCTACAGCGCGAATGAGACGGAACATACATAACAAGTTTCGGCTGTGTTACAGAAGACTGAACAGGCCGGCCGACGGATCAACAGTCCAAAGTCTCAGCTGGCGAGACAAACGGTAGTACTACTCGGTCACAAGGTCGATCAGGGTGAAGTCCAACCAATCCCCGCGAAACTGCTTACGATCAAGATCATTCCAGTGCCAACATCGAAGGGGACGTTGCGACAGTTTCCCGATCGCGTCGGGTTCTATAGCCGTTTCATCAATGACTTCAATGAACTGGCGAGCTCACTGTACGAAGTTCTCAAGAATGATTGTCGAGTTCAGTGGACAGATAAGGCCAATCAATCATCAATCAACTGATGAAGGAGGGACAACTGACCCTGAAGTTGCCAGTGACTGGACAGAGTTTCGTTGTCGCGACAGATGCGAAAGACATGGGCATCTAAGCTGTAGTGAAGCAGGAATATGGTATTGTAGAATATGCCAGTCGAGTATTAACTCCTGCTGAACGAAACTACTCAACGACAGGGAAGGAGTGTTTAGCGATCGTATGGGTCTTGGAACACTGAAGGCCGAACCTACACGGCCGACGTTTCCATGTGGAAACCGACCACAAGCCGTTGGAGGGGATTAAGTCGGCGAAGGACTCCCGAAGAAAGCTGACTCGTTGGGCGTTGCGGTTACAGGAGTAAGACTTCACAATTCGCCATACAGCTGGAAGAGAGAACTATCTTCCAGACTGACTGTCCCGAACGCAACACATGGATGACATGATCGGAGTTAATAGTATCGAACTGGAGAACGATGCCAAGAAATTACAAGCAGCATAGAGGATGGATACGACGATCCGAATGGTGATTGATCAACTTCTATCTGGAGAACGACCGACAGAAGACGAGGGGAATCTGGAAATCGCATATCATGGAATACCGCGAAGTATATTGGTACATTGGAAGTACGTTGAACTTATCATTTTTTAACACGTTTCAAATCTCCGAAATCACTTAAGGTGTGATATCAATCTGACAATTTTGAACAAGTGAATGAAAATATTTATAATGATTCCGGCAGCCGCCTGTCAGCTTTGTAAATTTTCCTAGCTCGGTTGAATTAGTTCCTTACTGAACCCCATTTTCGCTGAACATAGAGAAAACTATCGTAGCGCAAGTGCTACCCTATCCATGTAGAATTTCGGTAGATGGAGCGTTTTACAACGCCATCAGCTCTGCGTTGGATCCATACATTCAGAAACAGTAGACAGTTATCCTTTTCTAACTCAGTCATAAATCGCCGATTCGCCTGAACACAGTTCACTTCTTTTATTAACGTAGCAACCTGTTCTTACTATCGGCAGTCAAAGTAATATCGTCCACATACCTTCGCTAAACCGCGTTCGCTGTTATGTGCTGATCCAATTTACTTTCTATACAGGCAGCGAAAATTTTCGCCAGGATTAGACCTACAGAAGTTCTCATACCCACTCCATCGATCTATGCGAAACTTCTCTATAGAAACTGGAACTGAACCTTGGTTGTACACAGGCACTTCAGACAACGGGATAGAAAACGACAACCGTTCAGACCTTATGTAATCACATTAAAACCACACAGTACGATTTACGGACACATTAGTGAGTATTGATGCAACACCCAATAAGTCAGTTAGCCATGTCTGTTTTGAAGGACAGTTTCGAACTGGCTGGGGTGTTGTAGAAAGTTAAAATTAACGGGGAAATAATGGTGACGATGTCTGTTTACTCTCGAAAGTCGGTTAATTTCCGCTGTCAGACGAGCTTTTATGCGGCCAAAGTAGTTCTTCGTTTTGATACCACCAAAATGCCAGCATCCGCCAACACCTGTCTAGCTCTCCCCATCACCTCGTATTGCGTGTACCAGAATTCGTGTGGCTGCAGATTCACCTACATAGGGGTGGCGGAGAGGCAGTTACAAGTCGGGATGACGGACCGCTTTACCCAACTGGTTGTGACACCTCTTCAGCGGACCCGTTGGAATCTGCGAGAACTGGGCCCAAGGTCATTCACACGCCACTGACTTCATCCATTGCGCATCATGCGCTTGAGACAAATCATGAGATTGGCAATCTGTCGGAATTCTCAGTCATCTTCACGCATCGGAATAATCGCTTACTCCAGTTTGCCAAGGCAGTTGCTATTGAACGATTGAAACCATCATTTTGTGTGTAAAAGGAACTGTCTATTAAATCAGCAATACGTTGGTAGTGCTCGTGGATTTCTTTCTCGGACCTAGGCATGACACTCTCCGTAAGTGAAAATTTTATGCACATATTTTAATTTTCATTTCTGCACTATATACTTGATAAGATGCAGCGAACACAGTTCGAACGGAGATCGTGTAACATACTACAACTAAATTGTCTTTTTAATTTCATTTCTGGGGAAAGTTGTTTCAGATAAACCGTAGAAATCATTCCAAACTTCTACTGACATCCGTATGCGCACGCTTCCTCTCAACTAATATGCTCACTAACAAGTAGATCATTTGTGCAAAAAAATCGGTTCGCTATAACACAAGTTAAAATATTTTAATTTGCCCATTAATTTGCCGGTTAACAACCAACCGATGTGAATGCAATCAGGCCGTGCATAATGATAAATTTAATTACGAAACAATGCATTCGATTAAGCAGAAACCTTCCCTAATCAGATTCAATGTCGCCAAGCCCTGCACAACGGCAATCACATTGACAAGCGGTATGCTAGTAGTTAGAATGCGCATCCAACAACTGTCGTCCGTGTAGCAAACGAAAACAAGAAACTCTTCATCGAGGTAAATGTAATTTTTCTAAAAGTTTTCAATTCATTTCTTCTCACACAACTGCTGGTTTCACTCACGGTTAATAGCGACCATACTACACTCATCCATTGATACAATGCTAAACTACCGCCGGAATTTCAGGCAGCTACCGGAATCATTATACATACTTTCATTCAATTGTTCAAATTTGTCGGATTGATATTACACCTTAAGTGATTTCGGAGATTTGAAACGTGTTCAAAAATGATCAGTTCAACGCACTACCAATTTACAACCGATTTCAGTCAGGTAGCAAATAGTCGGCGCTGCGCAACACTGTTGCAACATCGGAATAACTGGTAGTGTTCATATGTGTTAGGTAACTGTGTGGTTCCCTCGCGGACACTAATGGGAATACTCACATTACACGTTTCACTTCCGATTACTGACTCAATTTAACTTCCTACCAAGTGAGTCGGCTAAATATCACTGCACTCCTAACGAAAGAATGTGAACACGATTCGACATGAATACTATCATCATCATTCTCACCACCATCATCAAAGACAGCAATGTATCGGTAGTTCACGTTGGTGCTTAACTGCTGTACAATCATGAAAAAACAATTGACACATTAGCCTAGGAAAGAATGAGAAGGGAGGGGACTTGGTGAGTACAAATATCCATGTACATACTCGAAAACTCCACATCGTAAACTGTAA